>QXTE01000234.1:128773-155304 GCA_003942145.1 Platysternon megacephalum
CTTTACTATTGTTTCAACTAATTTGCCCGGTACCGACGTTAGACTTACCGGTCTGTAATTGCCGGGATCACCCCTAGAGCCCTTTTTAAATATTGGCGTTACATTAGCTAACTTCCAGTCATTGGGTACCGAAGCCGATTTAAAGGACAGGTTACAAACCTTAGTTAATAGTTCCGCAACTTCACATTTGAGTTCTTTCAGAACTCTTGGGTGAATGCCATCTGGTCCCGGTGACTTGTTAATGTTGAGTTTATCAATTAATTCCAAAACCTCCTCTAGTGACACTTCAATCTGTGACAGTTCCTCAGATTTGTCACCTACAAAAGCCAGCTCAGGTTGGGGAATCTCCCTAACATCCTCAGCCGTGAAGACTGAAGCAAAGAATCCATTTAGTTTCTCCGCAATGACTTTATCATCTTTAAGCGCTCCTTTTGTATTTTGATCATCAAGGGGCCCCACTGGTTGTTTAGCAGGCTTCCTGCTTCTGATGTACTTAAAAAACATTTTGTTATTACCTTTGGAGTTTTTGGCTAGCCGTTCTTCAAACTCCTCTTTGGCTTTTCTTATTACACTCTTGCACTTAAGTTGGCAGTGTTTGTGCTCCTTTCTATTTGCCTCACTAGGATTTGACTTCCACTTTTTAAAGGAAGTCTTTTTATCTCTCACTGCTTCTTTTACATGGTTGTTAAGCCACGGTGGCTCTTTTTTAGTTCTTTTACTGTTTTTCTTAATTTGGGGTATACATTGAAGTTGGGCCTCTATTATGGTGTCTTTAAAAAGGGCCCATGCAACTTGCAGGGATTTCACTTTAGTCACTGTACCTTTTAACTTTTGTCTAACTAACCCCCTCATTTTTGTATAGTTCCCCCTTTTGAAATTAAATGCCACAGTGTTGGGCAGTTGAGGTGTTCTTCCCACCACAGGGATGTTGAATGCTATTGTATTATGGTCACTATTTCCAAGCGGTCCTGCTATAGTTACCTCTTGGACCAGCTCCTGCGCTCCACTCAGGATTAAATCTAGAGTTGCCTCTCCCCTTGTGGGTTCCCGTACCAGCTGCTCCATGAAGCAGTCATTTAAAGTATCGAGAAATTTTATCTCTGCATTTCGTCCTGAAGTGAAATGTTCCCAGTCAATATGGGGATAATTGAAATCCCCCACTATTATTGGGTTCTTAATTTTGATAGCCTCTCTAATTTCCCTTAGCATTTCATCATCACTATTACTGTCCTGGTCAGGTGGTCGATAATAGATCCCTAATGTTATATTTTTACTAGTTTGTTCCAATGGTTAATTATCCTGGCTGTTTTTTTAAATTTTGTATCTTAATACCAGTTCAAAATTTGTCTGGATTCAGCTTCTAGACATTGGTTCTTGTATAGACCCACCGAAGACATATACCCAAGATGGAGTCTGTTTGACAGAATTGGGGATGTCTCAGTTACAGATTCTCACTATTACAGTACCAAGAAGAAAACGGACAAAACCAAAGCTAGATTAAACACCTTTAGTGCTTTGTATTTTCTCCCTGTGAAGGCACTGTAATCAAGTCACCCCTCAATCTTCTTTCTGATAAGATAACAAGATATATAATGTAATGCACATAGTATGGCAGTGCAATAGGGGATCTAACTTTTTGTTTTGATTTCAGTTCTCATCCCCTCAGCTGTATTTTTTTCATTAAGTGATTGTGATAAAATGTTTCAATGTATTTGAAAACTGGCCTGGCTTTAGGTGCGTTAAAAGCCTCAGAATGGCTCTTAAGATAATATTTGTAGACCTGTGCTTTGAAAAGAAACTAGGAAACCCTTGGATTAAGATAGCACTCTGAACATACCGTATATACTCGTTCTAAGCCGAATTTTTTTAGTAAAAAAGGGAAGCACCAGAGACGGGGGGTCGGTTTATGAACGGGTATAGAGAGGGAGAGGTGGGACACAGCCCCTCCCCCCAACAGAGGGAGCAAGGAGAGGCAGCAGAGACAGAAGGGAAGAGGCGGGGCCAGAGTCTCTCCACTTCTGGCCATGCTGCTCTCCCCCCAGCCTCCAAAGCAGCTGCAGCTCCGGGACTGGCAGGCTGCAGCCGTGCCGCTCGCCCCCACTCCCCCAGAGCAGGCTGTGGCTACGCCGCCCAGATGCCGGAGCACGCTGCAGCCGTGCCGCCCGGCCCAGCCCGCTAGAACATGCTGTGGCCACGCCGCCCGGCCCAGCCTGCTGGAACATGCTGCGGCCGCGCTGCCCAGCCTGCCGGAGCAGCTCCAGCCAGGCCAGAGACATCCTCCCCTGGCCCTCCCCAGATAAGGTGGGAAGGGATGGGATGGGGAGAGTGTGGGGTCCCAGACTAGAGGTGGGGTCATATGGGGGGTGGTCACAGGGGTTACTCCCCTGACTCCCAGCTTCTCCCCACCAAAAAATTTCCCCACCAGTTGCTGTCCCAGCCCGTCAGGGTAAGCAGCTGGCGCGCCGGGACACTTTCTTTACTTAGGTTTACCTCCGTGCCTGCGGACGCTCGAGGTAAACAAACCATCTCGGACCACCAGCGGCTTATCCTGATGGCCCGGGAGCCAAAGTTTGCTGACCCCTGAATTATAGGGTCGGCGTATGAACGGGTTATAAAAATTTTCTTTTACTTATCCATCTTGGGGGGGGTCGGCTTATAAACGAACCGGCTTATGATCGAGTATATAAGGTACTGCACAGAGGATCTTTTGGGTACCTAAGAAAACTTTGTTCCTTGCTGGGGCTGGAAGTTTTGCTGAGAGAACTTGTTCATCCTCTAAAGTGTAGAGAAAATCACTACATGTTACTCAATAGAGACTCCCTAGCCAGTCCAAAAGTAGAGCTGATAGACTTCAGAAGGAGTCCTGTCCAGTTAAAAGGTCTGGTCAGGAGCTCAGACTTTGGGAGTAAGGCATATGGTTGCTAGAAATGAGAGAATCTCAGATGCCTTCATTACTCAGCAGCATAAATAGACTGCACAGAGATGCATTTCTTCAAAATTATGTATTTCTTTTTCAATGTATGTGTGTTTAATGTTGTACACATGTATTAAAGCAACCTTGCAAAATTACCATGAAATGTAACCAGCTCATGCACAGCATTTACTTTCCCCACCCTTTACAAGAATGGTTGATAATTAAGAAACTAAGGACATGTAGCTCACTCCTCAGAGATACATTTAGCACTCACCTTTGACCACACTACTGCCCTTATTCCACTAAGTCTTTGTTAATGGGACTACTCCCAGCATTCAGGATATCAGACTGAAAAGTCCAACACCTCGAAAAGAATGTTTTGCCAGTGAGTAATGACTTTTCCAGATTCTCCAACAACTTCCCAGGCACCTAAATGCCCAAGGAGAGAAAACAAATCTAGTCCCTGACTCCCGATATCTTGATATTAAAAAAATATTTTTAAAATGTCAAGACCTGTATGACGCACACGATACATGAAGATGGGGACAGGGCGATATTGGCACTCATTCATTGACACTCATTTTAGGATGACTAACACAGAATTAATGCATCTGCAGCCCATGTCCTCGGCAGCACGGGATACCGCAAGCATATCAGACTTGTCCTCCGCTCTCTAGACTGGCTCCCATAAACTATTGAATCGAGTTCAAGGTCTCAGTCATTATCTTCAAAGTGTTCAGTGGCCTGGGCCAAAGATATCTACAAAATCACCTGAAGCTCTGGCATGAGAACTTTGGATGACAACTCTGCTCTTCTGGTGCAGTGGAACTTTCTAACATTAGAGTAAAGCTTGTCTGTGTGGGAGACAGAGCTTTCTCAGGAGCAGACCCAAGACTGTGGAATGAACTCTCAAAAAACTGAGGACCACCACAAACCTCACCACCTTCCGCTCCAAGTGCAAGGCTTACTCTTTTGACCTGCCTTCTCTACAGAAACAGAGAGCAGTGTGTACATTTAACAGACAAACAAGAAAAACAACCCAAAATAGAACCCTACCTAAACAAAACACTACATTGCACACATAATTACCCCTTTGGGAAGAAGATGAGAGAGAAAACAAACTGCATATGACAGATGTTAGTCACATCACTTAAAGCGCTACTTCAGAGCCCTCAGATATTACAGTGACGAGGGAAGTATAAGAAACTCAATAGAATAGAGCTATGCAGAATCACAGATTCATGTAGATCAGTGGTTCCCAAACTTTAACAACCTGTGAACCCCTTTCACTAAAATGTCAAGTCTCGTGAACCCCCTCCTAAAAATTAATATTTCCAGGGATTTTCTCGTTTACCTGAGTATAAATTATAAAAGCAGTGATCTTGGAAATATAAAATTTATTTTTATGACATGCTTATAACACACTAATTATTATTAAGTGTCCCTGGCCTCTGTTGCCAGAAGCTGGGAATGAGCGAAACGGGATGGATCACTTGATGATTACCTGTTCTGTTCATTCCCTCTGAGGCACCTGGCACTGGCCACTGTCGGAAGACAGGATACTGGGCTAGATGGACCCTTGGTCTGACCCAGTAGGGCCATTCTTATGTTCTTATTTATTATTACAGTATTTTTATTACATTTTGAAAATGGCAACACTCTTCCAAGATCTCACTTTCGGAACTTGTATCGCTTTGAATAAGCCTGTTATAATACAAGTCTCCTATGTTTCATCAAGGAGTATCAGATGTGAAACAGCATGAAGGTATTTAAGAAGCCAACTCAAAGAGTTCCTCCTACACAAGCATTCAGGTCTTGAGCAGTCCAGACTNTGCAGTGGAACTTTCTAACATTAGAGTAAAGCTTGTCTGTGTGGGAGACAGAGCTTTCTCAGGAGCAGACCCAAGACTGTGGAATGAACTCTCAAAAAACTGAGGACCACCACAAACCTCACCACCTTCCGCTCCAAGTGCAAGGCTTACTCTTTTGACCTGCCTTCTCTACAGAAACAGAGAGCAGTGTGTACATTTAACAGACAAACAAGAAAAACAACCCAAAATAGAACCCTACCTAAACAAAACACTACATTGCACACATAATTACCCCTTTGGGAAGAAGATGAGAGAGAAAACAAACTGCATATGACAGATGTTAGTCACATCACTTAAAGCGCTACTTCAGAGCCCTCAGATATTACAGTGACGAGGGAAGTATAAGAAACTCAATAGAATAGAGCTATGCAGAATCACAGATTCATGTAGATCAGTGGTTCCCAAACTTTAACAACCTGTGAACCCCTTTCACTAAAATGTCAAGTCTCGTGAACCCCCTCCTAAAAATTAATATTTCCAGGGATTTTCTCGTTTACCTGAGTATAAATTATAAAAGCAGTGATCTTGGAAATATAAAATTTATTTTTATGACATGCTTATTACACACTAATTATTATTAAGTGTCCCTGGCCTCTGTTGCCAGAAGCTGGGAATGAGCGAAACGGGATGGATCACTTGATGATTACCTGTTCTGTTCATTCCCTCTGAGGCACCTGGCACTGGCCACTGTCGGAAGACAGGATACTGGGCTAGATGGACCCTTGGTCTGACCCAGTAGGGCCATTCTTATGTTCTTATTTATTATTACAGTATTTTTATTACATTTTGAAAATGGCAACACTCTTCCAAGATCTCACTTTCGGAACTTGTATCGCTTTGAATAAGCCTGTTATAATACAAGTCTCCTATGTTTCATCAAGGAGTATCAGATGTGAAACAGCATGAAGGTATTTAAGAAGCCAACTCAAAGAGTTCCTCCTACACAAGCATTCAGGTCTTGAGCAGTCCAGACAAACAACGCACATTACAACAAAGCTTAAACTTGTTCGTCATAATCATTTTAAAAACAATACTAGCTGCCTATTTAATTTTAAAAACAGCAAAAAAATATCCACCTCCCTTTCCATTTCTGATAAGGAGTCTTGAAGTTTAAATCTCCTCAGTGTGATAGATATGCTTGCTTTGATCCTCTTAGCTCTTGGAAGTCCAGGGGCTCCGGGCTGCTGGCCCCGTGCTGCCCGGGGTCCCTAGGGACAGCTCTGTCCGCCATTAGGGATTTTTTTCTGAGAACCCCCCGTTACATTTCGTGAACCCCCAGGGGTTCTTGAACCCCAGTTTGGGAACCACTGATGTAGATGGAACATTTTACCACTATAGACCCCCTTGCACTCTCAGTTTATCACAAGGAAAATCTAACTCCCTTAGATGTTTTTGAAAATCCCACTCTATATAGGCTATATGCAAGCATTTTTCTCCTCCTTTTGGTTTAGTTTATAATTCTGTCTTTTCTCCAGAAGGTGATCTTATGGACTGTGATGGAAAATCAGATTCCAGCCCAGAACGAGAAACTGTGGATGATGATACTAAGGTGACAGAAGGAGCTGATGGAGTCAAAAAGAGAAAGAGAAAGCCATACAGACCTGGTAGGGTACATAATGTAGACCATTTTGTATCAATTTGTTTGTCACATTTAAGTTTTCTACTATGTAACTATTCTATTAATTTAGAAATAGGAAGACTAAACAGCATGTTTAGGAAAGGCTTCTTTGGGTGGTTCATTCCTCATTGTGCAATGTAGTAGTTTCTTCTATTATGGTTAAAAGTAGTTTACAGTCTGATTATCCAGGTACGCTTTCCCAGGTTGCTGCACAGCAACAGAGTCCTGCCCTTATGCTGTAAGTACTGGTTCACAATTCAGATTTGCAGCCAGTTATGGATTATTTAACTTGAGAAAAGAAAGCACTGTGCTTTTCTAATTTCTAATATGTTGTAGGTAAACATACGCATATGCTGTATTGTATAAAATGTGTATCTATGGCTCAGTGAAGTATGTGTGTGAGGCTTTTCGCTTCTTTAAAGAGAATACTTTTGTAGGTATCTACTACCTATTTTCTGACGTGTGTGATAAGTAGGGCCCTACTAAATTCTCGGTCGTGAAAAACACATTGCGTACCGTGAAATCTGGTCTCCCCCATTAAATGTGTTCTTTTGTGTACTTTTACTCTATACTATACTAGAGGGTAAAAGTATACAAAAGTACACAGTGTTTCTCAAACTGGGGGTCCTGATCCAAAGGAGACTGCAAGGCTATTGTAGGGGGGTCGCAATATTGCCACTCTTACTTCTGCACTGCATTCAGAGCTGGGCAGCTGCAGAGTGGCAGCTGCTGGCTGGGCGCCCTGCTCTGAAGGCAGTGCCGCCACCAGCAGCAGCACAGAGGTAAAGGTGGCACGGTATGGTGTATTGCCATCTTTATTTCTGCGCTGCTGCTGGTGATGGCACTGCCTTCAGAGCTGGGTGCCTGGACAGCTGCTGTCCAGCTGCCCAGCTCTGAAAGCAGCTCAGAAGTAAGGGTGGCAATACTGCGATCCTCCCTACAATAGCCTTGTGACCCCCGCTTGGGTCAGGACCCCCAGTTTGAGAAATGCTGACTTAAGGGCTTTATATGTGTATATTTTGCTGTTTTTTTAAATACATATTCATGCTTTGTTACAACACCGTGAAATTTAAGATTTAAATATCTGAAACCATGAAATTCAAGATTTTTTTTAAATGCTAGGACCATGAAATTTACGAAAATGGACTGTGAATTTGGTAGGGCCCTAGTGATAAGGGTACGATTCATACAGTCTGAAGATGATTCAGACTCGTATGCAGTTCAGTTGTCAGTTGGTGGGTGAATCAATCACCTTGCATTTATTGATAGTCTTTGTAGTTACAAATACTGATTGGACATTGGAGCAAAAATATTTCCCTGAAGTTTTAAATAAGGGTGGGGGACGGGATGGGATGGAAACAGCATGTTGAGAGCTCTTTTTGTTTAGAATATCACCAGGTTCAGTCATCACTGGCATTTTCAGTCTCTTACCATCCAATTTTTAAGTTCTCGACCATATTGACTTCATAGGCGCCGACTCCGTGGGTGCTCTGTGGCTGGAGCACCCATGGGGAAAAATTAGTGGGTGCTCTGTACCCACCGGCAGCCAAGCTCCCCTCACCACCACCCCCCGCCTGCCCTACCTCCTCCTCCCCCCCGAGCACTCCGCATCCCTGCTCCTCCGCCTACCTTCCAGCATTTCCCGCCCGGCCACCGACAAATTGGTGGCATTAGCATGCTCCGGGAGGGGAGGGAGGAGCGGGAACGTGGCGCGCTCAGGGGAGGAGGTGGGGAAGAGGCAGGGCTGGGGCAGGGATTTGGGGAAGGGGTTGGAATAGGGGCAGGGAGGGAGCGGAGTTGGGGTCGGGCCTTTGGGGAAGAGTCGGGGCAGAGCTGGGGTTAGAGTGGAGGTCAAGCACCCACGGTAAAGAGGGGAAGTCAGCGCCTATGATTGACTTTACAAATTGCAGCCTTGCAATAACACAGACTTTTGGCTACAGTAAGGGCTCCATGCTGAGAGTCCTAGACAATTGTGATATCAGAGGTAACTCAGCCAATGGCCCTCCTTACTCTACAGCTAATTTGCACACAGCAGTTTTATGGTTGTCTGAGGGACACTGCACAGATGATGGATTACTTTGTCCAACTGACACAGTTCTTCAAAACCACCTAGACAAGAACCCCAAATACACATTACCCCTCATTGCAGCATACATCCCTCATTTTGCCACCCACACAAATCTTCTAACACAACACAAGCCTCACGCAAATCAGCACAGGCCTCCCAGCACAAAACAACCCTCGCATAAATCAATACAACTCTCCTAGCATAACACACGCATTCACCAACCCTCACTTATACTTACCCGAAAAACATAGCTACACGGCATCACCAGTACCAATATCAATGTGCTTATATTGGTGTAACTTATGTTTAGCCATATGGGAAAGAGAATAATCCATACCAGTAAAAGACACATTTTATACCAATTTAACGGTGTCCACACTTACGAGTTGTACTAGTATATCAATAAAAAATTCACACCCATAACCAATGTAGCTATGCCCATACAAACAGTGTGTGTAGACCAGACCTTAAGGAAAATATTTCTGTGTTTTGAAGAAGTCCTTGTATGTGGGCAACCAAAAAATGTCTAAGTCTTAATGGCTTTTTCTTTGTTTCCATTTTTATCTGGGAATGTAATCTGCATCTGCTTGTTGTATTTTTGTTTCTTTGATAGGTATTGGAGGATTCATGGTACGCCAGAGAAGTCGTACAGGGCAGGGTAAAACTAAGAGATCTCTCTCCAGGAAAGATTCTTCCGGTTCTGTTTCTGAGCAGTTGCCTAGCAGAGAAGATGGTATGTACTAACATTTATTTGTTTGTAAATTATTGCCAATGCTTAATTTAGAAAAACGATGGAACTAGTTTTTATCTGCTGCTGTCAGGAGATTATTGCAGTGGAAAAATGGTTACATTATTAATGTTTGTTGTCACCTCATTTTATGAATTTGGCTGCTATACTAATTCATTTGTATCTACAGCAGTGTCTAAAATTCACAAAGAGACAGAACTAGGAATGGCCCCAAACACTAACAACATGTTTCAGGTTACTAAGACACAGCTAAGAGAAACAGTGTGCTCTAGTAGAGTGGGCACTGTGCTGGGACTCAGGAGACCTAGGTTCCATTCCCAGCTCAGCTACTGACCCACTGCTATAGCTTGGACCCCCTACTTAGAAATGGTTCCATTTGTTTGTATAACATTTGTATTACACGTAAGGGTATGTCTACATTTAAAACGCTGCGGTGGTACAGCTGCACTGCTGTAGTGCTTCCATGTAGATGCTACCTACCACCAACAGGAGGGCTTCTCCCATTGGTATTGGCAATCCACCTCTTCCCTCAACCAAGCACTGGTCTGCCCCAGGGGTTAGGTCGGAATAGCTCCGTCGCTCGGGGGTGTGGATTTTTCACACCTCTAAGCAATGTAGCTATACCATGAGTGTCTGCTTTGTAAATATTCTTTTAGTTTGGAATAGGGTGTCTGCTCAGCCTGCTGTGGAATAACTTCCTTTGCCTGTTCCTTACATAATGTAGCACAGGGATAGGCAACCTATGGCACGCGTGCCAAAGGCGGGACGCGAGCTGATTTTCAGTGGCACTCACACTGCCCGGGTCCTGGCCACTGGTCTGGGGGGCTCTGCATTTTAATTTAATTTTAAATTAAGTTTCTTAAACATTTTAAAAACCTTATTTACTTTACATACAATAGCTCACTTATATATTATAGACTTATAGAAAGAGATCTTCTAAAAACGTTAAAATGTATTACTGGCACGCGAAACCTTAAATTAGAGTGAATAAATGAAGACTCGGCACACCGCTTCTGAAAGGTTGCCGACCCCTGCTGTAGCATATGGGCTCCTCTTTTATAACCTTCAGACATTGCTTTAACACCTGACGAGGTGCTAACTGCATTCAGGTGGCACTTCTGTAGTTTGATAGGTCATTTTTTCACACCTTATCAGCAGTGCCTGCCAAAGGGCACTCAACACCCTGCTAATCAAAAAAACTGATTATACCATGAGAATAAATGAGGCCCTAAAACAATAAGTGTGTGTGGAAGGGGGTTAATTATCCTAGTTTTATTCATTTAACGGTTGCATCTGTCATTGATATGTTTATAAGAAAGTATGGTATTTGCATCTGTTTGCAAATCATAAACACTTTTCCAGACCCTTTCTGAGGGTGGATTTTTTGTATAAACATATAAATACATGGACTGTAGAACTTGAGTAACTCTTCACTAATGTGAGAAAGGGCTGTATAATCTAGCCCAGTAATTCTCAACCAGGGGTACGCAGAGGTCTTCCGGGGGTACATCAGCTCATCTAGTCTGATTTTTTGGCCACCGTCGGTGGACAGATACTGGGCTAGATGGACCTTTGGTCTGACCCGGTAGGGCCGTTCTTATGTTCTTATGTTATGTTCTTATGATATTTGCTTAGTTTTACAACAGGCTACATAAAAAGCAGTAGTGAAGTCAGTACAAACTAAAATTTAACAGAGACACTGACTTGTTTATACTGCTCTATATACTAGACACTGAAATGTAAGTACAATATTTATATTCCAGTTAAGGAAGTCAGCAGTTTTTCAATAATAGTGTGCCGTGACACTTTTGTATTTTTATGTCTGATTTTGTAAAGCAAGTAGTTTTAAAGTGAGGTGAAACTTGACAAATCAGACTCCTGGAAGGCGTACAGTAGTCTGGAAAGGTTACGAACCACTGACCCTTAAGTATTAAACCATATATAATATAGCCCTTGAACTGAAGTCAGTGTGACTGCTTGTGGAGCACAGGTGCTAAACTTCTACAAACTGAGTATTAGAACCTGATCCTCAGGGCTTGTCTACCCTGGCACTTTACAGCGCTGCAACTGCCTCGCTCAGGGGTGTGAAAAAACACACCCCTGAGCGCAGCAAGTTTCAGCGCTGTAAAGTGCCAGGGTAGACAGTGCCCCAGTGCTGGGAGCTATTCCCCTCGAGGAGGTGGATTTTTTAGAGCGCTGGGAGAGCTCTCTCCCAGTGCTCTGCCGCGACTACACAAGCCACGTTAAAACGTTGCCAGTGTAGACTAGCCCTAAGGCTATGGCCTTAGTAGAAGCACTACAGTGGCCCAGCTGCACTGCTGTACCACTTCCCTACAGCAATGGGAGGGGTTCTCCCGGCGCTGTAGTTAATCCACTTCCCCAGGATGTGGTAGCTAGGCTGTCTGCACCGGAGGCTAGGTCAGAATTCCTACGTTACACAGGGGGGTGGATTTTTCACACCCCTGAGCAACGTAGCTGGGTTGACCTAACTTTTTAGTATAGACATGGCCTAAGTGATGAACTTGCCAAAAACAAAAGTGAGGATATGCCAAGAACGGGAGTGGAAAAGAAGGGTGGAGTTCAGCAAGGCTTTAGTCCCACATGACATTCTGATAAATAAAGTGGAGAAATGCGGGCTGTGTCTGGTGTTGTTTAACATCTCTATTAAGGACCTGGATGTAGGAATAGAGAGCATACTGATCAAATTTGCAGATGACAGAAAGCTGGGGGGGAGGGGTTGCCAACACTTTGGAGGATAAAGCTAAAACTCAGAGGGATCTTGAAAAATTGGAGAACTGGGCTATAGACAACGAAATGAAATTCAATAAAGACAAGTATAAAGTGCTACAGGTAGGAAAGAAAAGCCAAATGCACAAATACAGAATGCGGGAAAACTGACTTGGCAGCCGAGAAGGATCTGGGAATGGTGATAGATCACAACCTCAAAGTGAGAGCAATATGATGCTGTTGCAAAAAAAGCAACTGCAATTTTTGGTTGACTGCCTAGGGAGGTTGTGGAAACTCCTTCACTGGATGTTTTCAAAGGGAGGCTGGATAGCCATCTGGATAGCCATCTGTTTAGATGCAGCAAATCCTGCATCTTGGCAGGGGGCTACACTAGATGACCCTTGCGGTCCCTCCTAACNGATCCCCGATACTTCGATGGCTACCCGCCGATTTCGGCGGGTAGTGTAGACGGGGCCTAAGTTATGCATATCTGATCATGACGGGTGGGGGTCTATGTGTGTGATGCACATTTACTTGTTAGGAAAAATCAGTTTTGGAATACTGAGACAGATCCTCAGCTAGTTTAAATCGGCATAGCTGAATTAAGGTCAGTGGTGTCATGCAGGTTTATACCAGCTGAGAGTGGCCCTTAGGGCAGGTCTACACTATAAACTTGCATCAGCGCAGCTGCAGCGCTTCTGGTGAAGAAGCTCTAAGCTGACGGGAGAGAGCTCTCCATGAGAGGCAGTAGCTATATCAGTGAGAGAGCTTCTCCAGACGATGTAGTGCTGTCTACACAGGGGGCCTAAGGTCGGTATAACTACGTTGCTCAGGGGTGTGGATTTTTCACACTCTTGAACAACGTAGTTATACCTAAGTAAGCATGTAGTGCATACCTGGCCTTAGTCTCCACTGTTGATCTCCTGGCTTGTCATTTGGTGCACTCCTGTTTCATTCCCTCTTGTGTGCTGGCAGCAAAAACACACTCTCAAGCAATTTTGAGATCAGAGTATTAGTAAATTTCAGTCTGCTCAGAGTAAGCAGTACAGCAGAACAGCACAGGGCATGGAGAGTTAAACAAGAACAGGAAAGGAGAGAGAGAGAGAATATACAAAGAGGTAGAGACCATACAAAAACACAGAGAGAGAATTCAATGTAAGAGGAATATAAGACAGAGGAGGATAAAAATCCATAGCAGTGGAAGAGACGAAAGGGAGAGAAGCAGAATAATTCAGGCAGTACAGAATTGGGGAACAATACAGGATTTAGACAGCTAAACTCCAGAGAAATAGCATAAAAACAGCTGTGATGTTGGTGAGACCATATGAATGGGAGAGAAGGTCCCGGGGGATTGGCAGAATAACTTCTGGTCACTTCCTTGGCTGGTAAGCTCACTCTTGGATAGACTCTTCTTACTGCCTTCCGAGACCCTCTCGCTCATGTCATTATTTTAAGAATTCAAAATTTGTCATAAAATCCATAAACCATGACTGTACAATACTAAGACATAGCTACAGGATTTGGCTGTAGCAGTTTTGTTAGCAATGCATCTACAGTACAGTATAATATATTTTCTTATCTAACAATGTAGTTGGTTTAGTGATTTTCCTAAGTAACTTCCTGCAATTAGGCTGGGCACCTCACAAGTGCAAAACATTCTTTTTAAAAGTATTTCAATTAGTTGCAGTGACTCCACTTCTTTGTCTAAATAAACAATTCAATGGGAGATTTGTTATCCTGCAATGTTTTGCAGAAAAATCTTTGTGTTTGTTACAAAAATAATTATTGCCTCTTTGGAATACAATAGCTGAATTATTCAGAAAATATTTTGATTGCTTCAAGGTCCTCTGTGTGTTTTTAGTAGAGACTTCAGCACAGAGCTACGAAGGTATTCAAAAAATACATTAAGTAGCATAGATTACAGGAAAAAGTCTGCCCTAGAGATAGATAAGAGGCAAGAGAAGAAGCGCTTCAGAATAATAGGCAGGTAAATTATCTGGACCTGATTCCACAAATTTCACCACAGAATTCTGGAACAGTTAGCAGAGAAAGGAAGCATTAGTACACTTTATTTCCAACAAATTATGGAAGCACACTAATGGGAGTTAAACACACATCCAGGGGAGGATAAACCCTTTTGTGAAATGGAGTACAACTACTTCTATTCGTGTGTAGGAGGCTGGTCTAAGGAGATGTCTACAAAGCAAAGAAAAGCCTGTGCCAGCCAACTCGTGCTTGCGGGGCTCGGACCGTGGGGTTTTTCATTGCCGTGCAAACTTCCAGGGTCGGGCTGGAGCCTGGGCTCTGGGACTCTCCCACTCCACAGGGTCTTACCCGGAAGTCTACGCAGCAATGAAACAGCCCAAGCCCCATGAGCCCCAGTCATCTGGCACAGGCCAGGCCTGGTTTTTTCTTTGCTGTGTAGACATACCCGAAGAGGTTTTAGGAAGTCTCTTCTTTTTCTAAGATCTATGAATGGTTATAGTCAGAAATATGACTGTGTAAAAATGGCACCTCCTTTTGCAATGGACCTGTTCCCTGCATGCATTCCAGGTCCAGCGCTGCTTGATTTCTTACCGTTACCATTGCCAAATTAGCACAACTAAGAGAACTGAGCTGGATACTTTTCTGGCTTATGCATCATTTGGTAGGTCTACACTTACGGCGGTATATAGAGTGCAGACTCTGCATGCCCAGCCAGCCTGCATATAAATAGCAGTGTAGATGGTGAGGCACTGCTTACGTGAGTAGACTAGAGTGCCCTACATGCCTGAACCCCAGAGTATGTAGCCTGCATGGCTGTCTACATGCCCAAGAAATGACACTCCCCATCTATGCTGCTATTTTTAGCAGTAAAGAGTCCCACTGCCTCCCAGCTGCTTGAGCCTTTCTGCGCCACAGTGGAAAAACTCTGGCAAGTAGGAAAGGCTCTGGCAGGAAGAAGCAGTTTGGAAAGGATCCCCGGAGCCAAAGCCCGCAGCCTCCTCCCTGCCAGAGCCTTTCACTGCCACAGTGAGTGTGGATGCAGCATATAACTACATGCACCCTACTCTCCACCACAAGTGTAGGCAAGGTCATTAACAGAATTGTCACTTCTCAGCTTTATTTAATTATGTTTCGTTTTGAATCAGCAAATTCAGTATGGAAATTGAGAGACGACAAACATGTAACCAACCCCACAATAACATTTTTACAGAGACCCTTTTCAGAGTAGAACTGTACTTCAGAGTGTTAGGCTGCATAGTACATATTGTCCCTCTTAAATAATAAACATCAGATGTGTATAGTGGGCCAGAGAGATAAAGAGAATTTTAATGTATTTGTGCATGAATGTTGTTTTTAGGTTGGACTGAACAGCTGCCAGATACACCAGTTGATGAGTCTACTCCTGTTTCTGAAAATACTGAGAAAATAAAAAAGCGTTACAGGAAAAAGAAAAATAAACTTGAAGAAACCTTCCCTGCATACTTGCAGGTACAGTCCTTGCTATCCATTATGTGCTATTTAAAACTAATGTTTGCATGTGTTGAATAAACTGCTAATATATTTAAAGTATAAATGTTTGCTTTTTGATATCTAATTTATCACTCAGTTGACGTGGCTTTTGCATAAGGAATATATAATAAAAGCCATTCTTTGTAGCTTCTGTAGTGAGGTTATTGCACACACTGGGGACTCCCTTCATTCCCCCTCCCACAAGCTCCCTGTGTACCACCCTCCCATCTTCCTCTATTTTAAAGACTCTGTGCAACTTCCCCCACCCCTCCCTCATGCCTGGACATCTCTGTGTCCCCCATTGCCCACTCGGCCACATGTGAGGGTCCCCTCTTCCACACACCCCATGCCAACGGCTCTATGTGCCCCCCCCTTCCCGCCTTTCCCTCCTGGTAGGGGTTCGTTGTGTTGCACCCATACCCCTCTGCCCCCATGCCAGGGTCCCCCAATCTTCCCCTCCCCATGCCATGAGCTGTGTTCAAGCCCCCGTTGCCCCATACCCTTCCTTCTTCTTCCCCCTCCACCCCCCATTATTCTTCTTTCTGTCTGGGTGATAAGAAAGAAGTAATATCTTTTTAATGGACCAACTTCTGTTGGAGAGACAGAGAGAGAGAGGCGCTTTCAAGCTTACATAGAGCTCTTCTTCAGGTCTGGGAAATGTACTTGGAGTGTCATAGCTAAATGCAAGGTGGAATGGATTGTTTAGCATAAGTAGTTAACCCATATTTCAAGGGACCATTCAAAGTGAAGTGGCCTGTTAACACCTCTCCAGTCATAGGGGGGAAAGAGATGGGCGAAGGGGGGTTATAGATTGTTGTAATAAACCATAAATCCTTTTTAGGGTCTAGAAAAGTTATGAATTTACATTCCGAGGCTTGTCTGTTGAAGGTGTTATGCAGGTTTCTTTGAGGATGAGGTCTGAGAGGTCAGATGTAGAGTGATGGCTTTGTGAAAAGTGTTCACCCACAGGGAATATGGTGTTTTTGTCTTTTATCATTTTTCTGTGTGAGTTCAGTCAAGAGCATAGTCTGGGAGATAAGTCATTCAGGGTGTGAACACGTGAACATGTTACACTCTATTGGAGTGGTAGACAGAGATGAGACGGGTATTGTTGTGCTGGAAGGTGTTAATGGGTGCCATCAACTAGTTGATTGATCTATAGACAATTGCAGAGGTGCTTGGAAGCTCTAACTGTCCCAAACAGTTTTCCCCCTGATTTTCCCATCAAAAGGATTCTGGCCATTGATGCCTAGAATGTGCCCTGTGAAACTTTGGAATTGGCAGGATGCAGTATTTAATTTCAAAGTTGTTGAGTTACATGCAGACAGACAGAAAAATGCTGTCACATTGAATACAAGGCTTTCACAAGCTTGGGCAACTATCTCTCTGTTTTCCAGTCCCTTGCTTGCTATTGAGCAATAACACACACATTACATTCTGTATTTTTTCCTCCCAACACACTGAAACACTACACCTTCAATTTGCATACTTGCATATATTGAATACTGTCAAAAGCCTTAGTCAGATCTTGTCATTTCTCCTTGATATTATTACATTTTCTTTACAGAAAGATCACAGAATATTATTTGATGAGAAAAAATACTCTGTATTCAGGGAGGGGGGGAGAGGGAAAAAATCCACGAATTAAGACTTCCTCTTACTAGCAGGGATATTTTTTTTATTCTTGTGAAACATAGAATAGTTCTTTAGCTCTTGTGTGTATGTTCTGACTTCATTAAAGCAGAGAATAACTGGAATTTAAAAATAATTTTAATTATATTTCTAACAATTAGAACTTAAAATGATAGGGGTTTTTAGGGCCAAATGAGGAGGTGGCGATAAATAAATTAAAAATACTGCAACTGACAAGTTGGTTTGAAGTGTGTGTAGTCTGTTGGCCAGTCAGTGGGTTCCTGATGGACTTTTCATGAGTCAGCTGCAAGTGAATGACAGCTATTATACCGTGTATGTAAGTCTGCTAATGAAAATGAACAACCTTATGCTCCATGAAGAAAGAGGTTTTGTGTTGTTGCAGCTCCACAATGTGGTGATTTCTGCTAATTGATAACCATTCAGGAAAGATGGATGGTCAGTGGTTAGAACACTAGCCTGGGACTCAGGAGACCCAAGTTCAGTTCCCTACTCTGCCACAGACTTCTTGTGTGGCTTTGGTCAAGTCATTTCCTTGCCTCACAGTGATGTTTGTGTGAGGATAATTACATGAAAGATTGTGTTGTGCTCAGATACCACAGGGCTACGTTGGTACTTAAGGAAAGTTTTTGGTTTGTTTTTTTCCTATATAACCTAAGATGTGAATTTAAACTGATGTGGTTGTACCAGTGTAACCACTACCACCCTCCACCAGTGACACACACACGCCTCCCCTCACCCTTCCAGGGTGGACACTCTTATACCAATATAATAGTGTCCATACGGATGCTATATAACTATATTGGTATAACTACTAAAACTTTCTCTTGTAGACAGATATACAAATTTTCCTAAATAGACTGACTTTAATGTATGTTTGTCTTCATTATAGGAAGCTTTCTTTGGAAAAGATCTCCTAGATACCAGTAGACAAAGTAAGATGAGCCTAGAAAATGTATCCGAAGAATCACTTCTGATGTCATGTAAAACTAATCGGACCACCAATTTTCTGGATTCATCTTCCGACCCACTGCTTACTTCAGCCTCTACTCCAGCTCAAGCAAAACTGGGAGCTCAAGGTATACCAAGCTAAAGTTAGTGATAATTCAGTCATGTTTGGTTTTGTTGTTATAGGAGCTTTCCCATGCTTTTGTGTTTTCATTTTTAACGTATACACTTTCTAACATTCTTTAATTTAATATTACAAGACTAGTTAACATTATATTGGGTGATAAGCCACAATTGGGTGTTCATTCTGGAGTCACTAATACACGGCTGCAGGCTTTCCACTGACTTGCCTTATACATGTTCTAATAAGACTCCTTGATTTTAATTTGCATGTTTTCAAAACACTTAGAAACAGGGTAGAAGGTGTATCCTGTTTTTTTTAGGAAGACAAATCCTTCATGATGGAAGGCTAAGGTAGACTAATTGGAAAGCCAAGATTAAAAACCTGTTCTTTGTACTGGTGAATATTTATTTTAAAGTTATTATTGTCTAATTTTTAGTATTGATTATTGTAGGTTCCCAGACTCCTCAGACTTTTGGGGATTCTTTTTGCTTTATATTGTCCCCCATGAGCCTGAATGCTCTTTCAGGGTGCAGTTTGTAGCCAAAAGGCAGCTTTCGACTCTCACTTTCTACTGCAAAAGCTAAACTGGGAATGTTGTTTTAACTTGATGGATAGTGAGTCTTGAACATGTCTGGAGCGCTGCTGAAAGGCCAGCTTCGCTCAAGGGAGCAATATCTCTTTTTCCCAACTGTCCTGCTACTTCAAGAATTCTTTTTCTCAATGTCTCATAGGTATGTGCTTTGTGTTTAGAGGTATCTTATCCCTCTACATTATGTATTTTAACACTTTGTATTACGCTGTATGGTTATTTTGTGACTCATAGCTTGTCTGATCCTTACTGTAAATAGTTTTTTGTACTGTTACCCAATAATTTTTTACCCACGTATTCCTGGCGTTTTTGAACGTGCACAGAATAGGCATCTATTATAACTTTTACCTTTGCAAAAGAGAAAATTACTTAGCTGTCTTGTTGCCCATTGAAAACGGTAGTTAAACTCAAAAGGTACAACTTTAATGTTGCACAATTAAAATCACAAGAATCAAGGAATGCAAAGATTAAGAACCTTAGAGTAATGTTATCACAGTCCCCACTGCATGTTTTCTAGTCTACATTGTATAAGTCCCAACTCTGCAAGTAGATGCACTCGCACAGATCTTTTTACCCATGAGGAGTTCCATTGAAACTCTCCATGGATGCAAACAAAGCTCCATGCTGGTGCATCTGCTTGCAGGATTGAGGCCATAAGCACTAACATATTAAGCCAAAGGGGTAGAAGTTTTGAACTGTGCAGCCTTAGTGCTGCCTTAATGTCGTGTTATGCATTTAAGTTCCTGTTTTTTAAAGCTTGGGGGGAAAAACAAAATAGGAAATGGTAGGGGAAAATATAAAACCACACAATTCCATACTTTACTCCTGCTGGTACAGGTACCTAGTTTTTTTAATTATTAAAGTATGTTCTCTCGTTCCCCATTAATATATGTGCATTTCATAGGGGCATGGTGCAGTGTTTACATGAATAACCCTAGTGTCTCCAAAATAACAGCCAGGGAGCAGCTTTTGTATCCACTCTCCTCTATGACCATGTAGCCAGTACTTATTCCTTGGTACCTTACCAACCAGAGGGCCTTGGAGACCTGTTCCCCAGGAAGAGGGGTTAGAAGACTCATTCCTCATGCACCTCTTTCTGATTTTCTGGACTCAAGAAGTCTCAATCCATTTCGGGACACAAAGCCTGAGAGCCCAGGAACTTTAAAACAGAACAAAAAAAATTGTTTAAACTGAGACAAAATGTGGAAAAGTTCACTCCAAAACAAAAATGTTTCAAAGAGTAAATTCTGAGCAACCGAGAACCAGGTAGGCTTAGTTTAAACTTCTGTAAACGTAAGTATAACAATAATTAGCAGCAGCCACTATAGGTCTATAGGAATGCCAAGTCAGCAGATGTATCCATCCTGCTGTTGAGATTTCAGTGAGTCAGAACTATGACTTGTGCATATTCCATCTTGTTATACACCATGAGATGGCTGGAGTGCCAGTGATGGAAGTCACGTGCCTAGCCTGATTGGTTTCAGCATAAAGCTTTTTTATAAACTCTTGTGCTATGGCTGTGTGTGCGGCCAAGAAACAGTTCTTTCCCTCCACGATAGCATCTGCAAAATCTTGAACAGCAGATTTATTTCAGATGGTAGTCAGTCTGGTAAATCTGGACTGTCTCAGCTTGGTAGCTGGTCTGAGTCCCTCCCATTGTAAGGAAATTGTTTTGCTCTTTTGTGGACAATATTGATAAGATTAGGGATGGGCTATCTGTTTCTGGGGTGACAAAACGAGGTCTTGAGGGAACAGGGGCCTTGTCTTCACTCCTGGAATTTCAGCCAGTAATGTTCCCTGAGGTACTAGAGGTGTTGGGAGAATTTTGTCCCTCAGCCTTTGCTTTGTATCCATATTCTTCCTGGCTGATGAAGGCCAGAGAGGAACTACTTACTTGTGGAGGTTGTCAACGTCTCTCTTGGAGGAAGCATTAGCACTACTTTTGCTCAAGAAGTCATCACTGGACACTGCAATCTTGCTAATTATCGACCAATATCACATCTTTCCCTTTTTGACTAAGATTGTGGAGAAGGTTATGGAGAGACAGCTCTCACGGTATCTGGAAGACTTTGATCTCCTTGACCCTTTGTCAGTCTGGCTATAGACCTATAGATGTTAAGAGTAACAAGAAGGGTTTCTTCAGGTATGTTAGCAACAAGAAGAAGGTCAAGGAAAGTGTGGGCCCCTTAGTGAATGAGGGAGGCAACCTAGTGACAGAGGATGTGGAAAAAGATAATGTACTCAGTGCTTTTTTTGCCTCTGTCTTCACGAATAAGGTCAGCTCCCAGACTACTGCACTGGGCAGCACAGCATGGGGAGGAGGTGACCAGCTCTCTGTGGAGAAAGAAGTGGTTCAGGACTATTTAGAAAAGCTGGATGAGCACAAGTCCGTGGGGCCGGATGCGCTGCATCCGAGGGTGCTAAAGGAGTTGGCGGATGTGATTGCAGAGCCATTGGCCATTATCTTTGAAAACTCATGGCGATCGGGAGAGGTCCCGGATGACTGGAAAAAGGCTAATGTAGTGCCCATCTTTAAAAAAGGGAAGGAGGAGGATCCAGGGAACTACAGGCCAGTCAGCCTCACCTCAGTCCCTGGAAAAATCATGGAGCAGGTCCTCAAGGAATCAACTCTGAAGCACTTAGAGGAGAGGAAAGTGATCAGGAACAGTCAGCATGGATTCACCAAGGGCAAGTCATGCCTGACTAACCTAATTGCCTTCTATGACGAGATAACTGGCTCTGTGGATGAGGGGAAAGCAGTGGACGTGTTATTCCTTGACTTTATCAAAGCTTTTGATACGGTCTCCCACAGTATTCTTGCCAGCAAGTTAAAGTAGTATAGGCTGGATGAATGGACTATAAGGTGGATAGAAAGCTGGCTAGATCGTCGGGCTCAACGGGTAGTGATCAATGGCTCCATGTCTAGTTGGCAGCCAGTATCAAGCGGAGTGCCCCAAGGGTCGGTCCTGAGGCCGGTTTTGTTTAATATCTTCATTAATGATCTGCAGGATGGCGTGGACTGTACCCTCAACAAGTTGGCAGATGACACTAAACTGGGAGGAGTGGTAGATACGCTGGAGGGTAGGGATAGGATACAGAGGGACCTAGACAAATTAGAGGATTGGGCCAAAAGAAATCTGATGAGGTTCAACAAGGACAAATGCAGAGTCCTGCACTTAGGACGGAAGAATCACATGCACTGCTACAGGCTGGGGGCCGACTGGCTAAGCAGCAGTTCTGCAGAAAAGGACCTGGGGATTACAGTGGACAAGAAGCTGGATATGAGTCAACAGTGTGCCCCAGTTGCCAAGAAGGCTAACGGCATTTGGGGCTGTATAAGATGGAGCATTGCCAGCAGATTGAGGGACGTGATCATTCCCCTCTATTCAACATTGGTGAGGCCTCATCTGGAGTACTGTGTCCAGTTTTGGGCCCCACACTACAGGAAGGATGTGGAAAAATTGGAAAGAGTCCAGCGGAGGGCAACAAAAATGATTAGGGGGGCTGGAGCACATGACTTATGAGGAGAGGCTGAGGGAACTGGGATTGTTTAGTCTGCAGAAGAGAAGAATGAGGGGGATTCGATAGCTGCTTTCAACTACCTGAAAGGGTGTTCCAAAGAGGATGGATCTAGACTGTTCTCAGTGGTGGCAGATGACAGAACGAGGAGTAATGGTCTCAAGTTGCAGTGGGGGAGATTTAGGTTGGATATTAGGAAAAACTTTTTCACTAGGAGGGTGGTGAAGCACTGGAATGGGTTACCTAGGGAGGTGATGGAATCTCCTTCCTTAGAGGTTTTTAAGGTCAGGCTTGACAAAGCCCTGGCTGGGATGATTTAGTTGGTGTTGGTCCTGCTTTGAGCAGGGGGTTGGACTAGATGACCTCCTGAGGTCCCTTCCAACCCTGATATTCTATGATTCTGTGGCACAGAGACTGAATTGGTCGCACTGGTGGCTGATCTCCTTCTTGTCAGGGATGAAGACAATGCCGGTGGTATTAGATCCACATCAGCTGCCTTTGATCAGTGGCCTTGTTCTTTACTCTCAGAAACCCCTATTATTACAACAGATCTTAATGGGTAATTGTGTGCAATTGCTTGTCTTCCTGAAGAGTTCTCAAGGATGGGGTGCCGCAGGTTGCCACTGTGTTATCCCTTCTGTTCAACATCTATATGGGACCCTTAGAAGGGTTAATAAGGAGCAATGGGGTTTGGTGTTTTCAGTATGCTGATGACACCGATCTGTAGGTCTCTGCTCATCTGACTTGGATGATGGGTTCAGTGCCTCAGCCCGTGTCTGGTTGAAATTGGGGCATAGATGAGAGCGAGGTGGCTGAAGCTCAACTCAGACAAGACTGAGGTGGTGATGCTGGGTTGGGGGAAGCAGCTAGATGCGGTGGTGGAGGTAATATCAAGGAGTATCACTGCCATTAGTTGTTAGTGTTCACAATTTAGGGTTATTTTAGACTCCCAGCTGCTGTTTGAGGATCATATTACAGCAGTGACTCAGTCAGCTTTTCCTCGTCTGCGTCTGAGTAAGTGGTTGCAACCTTTCATTTTGGATGCAGACCTTGCCACTGTTATCCCTCTTTTTGCAAGACCAGGCTATTGCAGTGCTCTCTACCTGGGGCCACTGTCCCAGCGTACAGTCTGGTCTGATGAATAGCTGTGTCCCCTCAGTTCTCCAACCTGGGATGCCTTTTATACTGCTTCGCTGTGAGATTTATCACTCCTGGTCTCCTCTCACATAGCTTCCAGCAAGTAAGTTGCTCCCAGTTATGGTGTATGAGTGCTGTAGCCAGCCACCCATGAATTACACTGCAGAGCAGCACCAACAAATTCCCAGTCCCAGACTTCCCCCCAGAAATGTACGCTTTGTACTGCCCAGCTCTCTCCTGGACAATACAAGTTCATATAAAGTCCATCATTTTATTAATAGAAAATGATATGCACAAATCCTGTTATCCCAAAGGGAACTTCCCAAACACTTCAATCAAAACACACTGGTTTAGATAAAAATAAAGCAAGTTTATTAATTACAAAAGATAGTTTTTAAGTGATTACCAGTAATGAGGCATCAAAGTCAGAATTGGTTCTAAGAAAATAAAAGTAAAACACAACTAATACCTAACTTAACAAACTAAGTGAATTCAAAGCAAAGGTCTCTCTCACCACAAGTTACAGTAGTCTTACTGGCTGAATTCCTTTCAGTCAGGACTCTCCCCCAGTCCAAAGTTGTTTCCTCTGTTCTTCAGGTGTTGTGGGTGCTGTGGGTAGAGAGAAAAGGAGGAATTATTTGGGGTGCCTACTCGATCCTCTCATAGTTCTTTCTCTTCTTCAAGAATCATCTCCAGCTCAGGTTCAGAAGACATAAAGTCTGCGTGGATGGGAACCCCCTCCTCTTTCTTTACGAAGATACAGATTTTCACCCACGTCCTCTTTCCTGCCAAAAAATGGCCATTTAAGCAGGCGATGGTCCATTTGATTTTATTGACACCTGGCTGAGGCGTTGGCTAGCCTTTTGTCTCTGGGGAATGGTTTGTGGCTGCTTCCCCCATGGGACATGTCTTAGTAATACCATACAGTGGAATCTTATCACTTTACATGCAGTGTTGCCACACATATTTTACCAGGACATATGATCAGCAAATTACAAGTTTTCAAATGATATTACAAGGCATACTTTATACAAGATTTGTCATAGTCGTGAAAAAGGGGTGAATATAGGGTACAGACTGTCACAGCCACACCTTAAAACCATTCAGAGACTGAAGCTGGTGCAGAATGCAGCAGCTCAATAACTGAGCAGGGCATCATACTGGGATCACATGACCCCAGAGCTCCAGGATATGCACTTGCTGCCCATTGGTGGAGTTCAAAGTGTTGATTGTGACCTATAAAGCCCTAAATGGCTTGGGATCAGCCTCCCTGAGGGGTTCTCGCTCTTGCCAGGCCATACTGCCACTGCTGCAGTTAACAGGGTTACCTGAGCTGGATCCCTCTTGTTATAAAAGAGAGGGACAGCTGGTAGGACATTCTCCGTGAGGGCTCTGGGACTCTGGAACTTGTTCTCCCTCCCTCCTCCCCCACCCCCTTCCAACCTCTCTTACCCTCCTTTGGTCTGAAATATTCCCTGTTTGGTGACTATTTGGGCATGCTACAAAAGACATCTGTTTGATATGGTCTCTGGAGATGGCTGAGGGTATGCTTCCCAGATGATGATTAAGGCAGGTGGTTGGCCCAGTTCCACTGGAACTGATTTTAATGCTGCTGAGATTTAATTCAATTGTATGTATTGTGTAATTAATTATGTGAGACAGCCTAGAGCCTTAGATAGGCATCTTTATTATTTGAATTTAAATAAACAAAAACAAATAAATGCTCCAGAGGAATGAAGTCCACAAGGTAGCAATATAACTGTGTTCATCCAGGAACCCAGAAATGCAGGTAAGTCGTTTTTCCTTTTTGCTTGGCATTAGTTTTCATCTCCAATCCAAAACGGCCAAGTGAAGTGACAAGTGGTGTCAAGCCTTTGGCTCTGATCTGAAGCAGCTGACCAAAGCAACTTGGCAGTTTCCAAGCTAAGACTTGACACACATTCAATTTAATAAAAAAAAAATTTTTTAAAACTGACAAATTTTAGAACAAATGGGAAGATAGCTTTTTTTTTTTTTTTTAAGTGACAGTGAACACAACAGGAACAGAGCTGGCCAACAGAGAGGAAGTCTAGCTCTGTTCAGTTATATCTTTTCACCCTGAGCCATTGCTAACTACTTAGATTAAGATTTTTGTTTTAATTAAAAGGTGCTTAAAGTATTAAGCACTGTGCCCAGGTAGCTTTATTGAAGCCTATAGGGAAAACTGCCACAGCATAGGAAAAATATTGCAGAAGAACGAAAGGGTGCTAATTCTGCCTGGGTGTTTGCTACGTTAAGAGACTTTTTTTTCCTGCTTCAATAACTCTGCCATAGGCCAGGTATGCATACTTGGGTGGAATTTCATAAAAGCCAAGCGTTGACTGCATCTGATCCTTTGAGCTAGCCAGCTAGCAAGCCATCTAGCCATCTTATGTCATCGGCATCACTTTGTGGTGATACATTAATTACCCAACCATTTGCATGATTAGTGTACTGGCACTGGCAAAAGTTAATATGCAAAAGGCAAAATTTTATCACAAAAGCAGAATCAACTTCTGTTCACAGTACTGTACTTACATTCCATAGTCTTTTGTAGCACCAGATACACTGATTAAATAAAAAACTATCCACAACTGACACATTTCTGAGGCACTTAAAGTACTTCCCTCATTATAATTAGTCCCTGTTCTCTATGCACAATAATGTAGCTCAATCTAGTAGCCATTCTCCACTGATACATTGTCCTATAAATTGCAAAGTGAGCTTGAAGCATAAAACATTACCCAATGAAGACAGTACTATGTTACAGCTACTTTGCATGAGTGTAAGTGATTATACAAAGAGGGTCAGGTCTATTGTCCCGTCTACTCTGATTTTTAGCATGGTTCAGGGAAGAACCTGTAGGCAGGGCCGGCTCCAGGCACCAGCTAAAGAAGCAGGTACTTGGGGTGGCCAATACCAAGGGGCGGCACTCCGTCCGCTATTGGGGCGGCACGTCCGGGTCTTCAGCAGCAATTTGGCGGTGGGTCCCTCAGTCCCTCTCGGAACGAAGGACCTGCTGCCAAATTGCCGCCGAAGAGTGGAGCGGCGCGATCGCGCTGCTCCGGCTTTTTTTTTTTTTTCATTTTTTTTTTTTTTTTTTTT
>QXTE01000234.1:155350-249397 GCA_003942145.1 Platysternon megacephalum
GGTTTTTTTTTTTTTTTTTTTTTTTTTTTTTTTTTTTTTGCAGCTTGGGGCGGCAGCCGGCCCTGCCTGTAGGAGTAGTGGGATCAAGTTAGAGAAAGGAAAACGTAATCTAAACAGCTGAAAAAACCTTCAGGTCATGTGAGGTGTAGAAGACTGTGGCGTAGCCTCACAGAAGAAGTTCTGGAAGCACAACTCCTTGAGCCAGGTTAAACTAGACTGAATAGAACTAGAAATGCTGCAATGTAGGCGTCTTTCCCATTTCTAGTTTCTATCATTCTAGTGGTGTGTCTAGTCTGTGTCTTACTGCTGTCCCTCTTTCTCCTGCCCACCTTCACTTACCTTCATCTCTGTCCATGTTACTGTCTACTCTTCATATTTTACTCCTGAGGTACTTCTCCAGGTGGTTTCAGTAGTCTTTACTTTTCCTGATAGACTTTCTAAGTTATTCTGGTTTATTTGTCAAACTCATCCTATTGGAATGCTTCATAATATTCAGTGATTTGTGCTCAAGCATTTATCTACAGATATTTTTACCTAGAGTTAACTATCAATTTGTTTACAAACATGTAAACTACCTGAAGTTAAAGCTAGGGTGAAAGCAGCAAAGAATCCTGTGGCACCTTATAGACTAACAGAGGTTTTGCAGCATGAGCTTTCGTGGGTGAAAGCTAGGGTGGACACTTCCCAAACATTAATTCCAGGCTAGAGGTAGGATCTGATCCTGCAAACGTACATATGTTCGTAACTTTATTCACAAATGCATATTTCTGGGACTGAGCCTTAAAGACATAATTATTACTGTGAACTAAATGCCGTGGTAGCCAGGTGATTATAAATTGCAGAGTGTGAAGATACTTGTGAACATAACTTCCCCATCAGTAGTAACAATTTAAATTTCATCTTTCTTTAATGTTTTCAGTACTGCCAGCTATTGCAATTTTATTGTGAATCTTGCAGTATTGGGTGTTTCTTTTTAAAGCCTTAGATCCTGGAGTCATGTTATTTTGAAAGAAAGCTTAAATTTAAAAAAAAAAAAAAAAAGTGTGTGTTTCTTACCTTCATAGTTTGCAGAGAAAAGCTTGAAAATGCATTCCAAGTGTACCCTAAGGGTTTAAAAAATAGAAGGCAAATAAAAAAAACCACATTGTTTTTGTTTTGTTAAATGTCATGAATTTTAAACCAGTCATGATTTTTTGACACTTTGAGTTGGCAATACAATTGATATTTGCCAGGTATAATAAATATAGCTGAAGAAAAACTTCAAATGTGATGTTCCCTCAAAAATATAATTAATAAGAAAATCACTCTCATAAAACAGAATTTTTCCCCCATCCTGACTTTGCTTTATTTTCTCCTTGTACTTATGTGCAGTGTGGTTACCTAAGACATTCTTCCACATTAGTGATATACCGAGTTAGAGTTGGTTTACTTGTTTAAATTTGTGGGATTATTGTTTTCTCTCTCTTTTTTTAGAAATTCGCCATATATGTTTTTTCCTAAAATCATCCAGCCAGTCTCCCTTACAACATGCTCATTCATTACATTTACTAAATTTAGGAAATTGCTAAATCCATGTAAATCACTGGACAAATAATTGAATAAATATGTGAGGATCATGGTTGTATTGATTTTTAGTTTATTGTATCTTACATAGGTAGTTCTGATGACCCTTTGGCTGACCTTTCAGAGGTCTTGAACACAGATGATGATATTCTTGGAATACTTTCTGATGATTTAGTAAAGTCTGGAGATCATTCAGGTATGTGCTTTTAAGGGCTCCTTGGTGGCTGTTTTCTTTGTTCTCTTGATTATAGACACATTTCATGTTTTATGTTCACAGGTTATGTGATGTGTGGCTTTGATATTTATGTAACTGTTATATCTTAAGTATACTCCAATTTCGGAAGGACTTTTATCTCTTCTTTTACAAAAAAACAAAAACTTGTCAGTGTTTTATTTTACTCAGCCCTTTGCTTTGCTGCTTGTAAGAGAATAAAAACAGCTGCTGTTGTCTATCATACCTGCGTAGCTTTTTCAGCATGCAGCAGTGTATGCTCTTAGGGGTTTTTTTGTTGGTTTTTTTTTCTCTTGTTATAATCATCCATTTTATCTGGTTTGGGTCCTGTAGGTCTTGATTTATGCACTTTCCAGGTTGAGAACTCACCCTCCCCATTTGGTAAGAAACTAAACAATGGATGACCCGTGGTTAGAAGTAGTCATCTTTCCTAGTGGTTTCAGCTGAAAGAACTGTTTGTGCATGCATAGATGTTAGTGCTTCGTTACTCTGTGTAACTAATCCATGCTTTCATTTTTTGCTATCTTTCTGTGTTGTTTGAGCCAAGCACAACTTACAAAACCTGCACTGTGCACTTGATAGAATTCTAGAGAGTTTTCTTTTGAATTTTTTAAATAAATTTGCTGTTTTTGTGTGTTTCACAATGCAAAACTGTGCATTTTCTTGCTTTCTTTCATATTTGACAGTATTACATATAGTAGTATTAGTGATATATTTGTTTTTAACTTAAAAACACATCTTAATTATGTCAATGTATAAAGCATGAATAAAAAGATCAACATCAGTCTTTTTTTTATCACTGGTGATTGATCACTTTTCCATAAAACTTCTATATAAAACACAGATTTATGATAACTAGAAGAAGCATGCTACATTATTTTAAAGGTGGTTCTTAGTTGGAATTTGGTGCTGCAATACCTTTAAAGTACTAAAGTCAATTGTGTACAGTATTACCAAGAATCTGTTGCTTCTGAGATATTTTCTTAACTTTTAAAAGGATATTATACATGTCACAGAAAAAGTAACAATTGTATTTTCTCAACACCCACAATTGTATTTTCTAATTTAATGCAGAATATTTTAGCCCTGTTTTGAAAGTAGAAGCTGCTGCCATTTTAATATAGGCCAGATATTTACTAGTATGAACTGTGTTTTAGTAGATTTTTAATCTAACACAGCAGGAATCATGGGAGTTTTGGGGGATACTTAAGCTCAAAGGTAACTTTCAGTCAGATTTAAATGTACCTGCTGCAGGAAATTCCTGTTTTTAAAATGAACAAAATAAGAAGTTCTAAGAGCTTGTTTATGCTACCCGCCGGATCGGCAGGCAGCAGTCGATCCAGCAGGGGTTGATTTATCGCGTCTAGTCTAGATGCGATAAATCGACCACCGAGCGCTCTCCCGTCGACTCCGTACTCCACTGGAGCGAGAGGAGCAGGCGGAGTCGACGGGAGAGCGTCAGCAGTCGACTCACCACAGTGAAGACACCGCGGTAAGTAGATCTAAGTACGTCAACTTCAGCTACATTATTCACGTAGCTGAAGTTGCGTAACTTAGATCAATCCCCTCCAGTGTAGACCAGGCCTTAGAGAATTAAATGTTTGAAAACATTCTGTGACTAAATTTAGAAGTCCCGTTACAACAAAATTTGGTTCAAAGTCTTCTAAGTCTAAGCATTTCATTAAATTAGATGCCTTCCTCAAACTATGCAGCAATCTAAATCAGATATTTTCTGATTTTTATTGATGTCTTATTTTCCCTTGAAAATCAACTTTTAGATTTTAGCAGATGGCTTTAGTTTACAACTAAACTGTAACCAAAAATCATTTTGGAAATGTTTTATGCTCTTTGTCCTGTGTCAGTAGATTTCATTGTTTACAGCTGACTTAATATTCTTACCCCTTCAGCTGGACTAGATATTGGTCCCATCTCTGATGATCCTTCCTCTCTGCCTCAGCCAAGTGTCAATCAGAGTTCACGGCCCCTGAGTGAAGAACAATTAGATGGAATTCTCAGTCCAGAACTAGACAAAATGGTCACAGATGGTAAAATGTTTGTCTTACATGTTGACCTTGTAGAATACTTAAGCAAATGCTTCCTATTTTCTATTATTACTGTCTATGTAATTTTAAAATTAGCCTTTGCACTTACAATTACAGAATTAATTTTATTATGTTTTATCTAGAAGAGTGAAATTAATTATTGCTAATTTTGTGTTATTTTTACTTTGACCAGGTGCAATTCTTGGTAAACTGTACAAAATTCCAGGTATGTGTTCTTGAGCGTTGCTATCTTTTATTAAATTTAGTTTATATAACAGTACCTGCCAAGTTATGCATATTATTTTTACAGAGCTGGGAGGAAAGGATGTAGAAGACTTGTTCACTGCTGTACTGAGTCCTGCAGCCACTCAGCCAACTCCTTTGCCACAGCCTCCACCTCAGTTAATGCCTTTACACAATCAGGGTATGTCTTTGGTTTTGTACAGCCCGCTTTTAAAAGAAACAGATCATGTATCTTGATGATAAACTATGCTAGGGTAAATACTCTGTATGCTTTATTTCACAAATCATTTTGAAATTGAGTGTCTGATACATATGTGAATGGATTTTGATATCTGAGAGGAAAAGCTATCTTTTGTTAGACAGACGTTTTGTGAAATACTGGAGCTGTTACACCGGCTGAATATGGTATAGTACTGTAAGTGGTCTGTAATAAAGCAGGGCTCCTATTGAGACAAAATGTCATATTGCTTTGTCAGTACATTTAAGCACACTCTCACGGTGAAGGAGTTAATCTGCCCCTTAATTATAACATTTTTGTCTAAATGTGACAGTGCCATTCAGTCGAATTTCTGTAAAAAGGTTCATTTAAGAAAGTTGACTAGCACTATTCAAACAAGGAAGAGAGAGCTAGCATAATTTTGCAATATTTCAATTATAGGGAAGGAGGGGACAGATGCCTTTTTTGTTGTTGTTGCGAAACCAAATCAAATCTGTTTCCCTAGCCATGAATCCAGAAGAAGGCTGGTTATCAGACTTACTTTATTTAGTTCTATTATCTTGGATAGATTTTTCTGAGAAAATGCTGGAATATGTATCCTAGAATTCTAGGTTTTCACTCTGAGTGCCCCATCAATGGCATTTCATGGGTTGTTTACATGAGGGGTTCCCAAGCTTTGTTCCTTGAGGCACACCTGTGCAGCTGCATTATGCACTGCGGCCCACTATTAACACGGTTCCATCAGGGAGAGTGACACCATGGGGCGTGCCTGGCCCCTCGCCTCAGCAGGGACCAGGGCAAGCAAGAGGGCGAAGGGGCCAGGCAGGTGCCACAGCCTGCCCCTGCTGACACCCTCCACCTCAGCAGCCTGCTGAGTGCCTTGAGCTCATCACCTGACAGCCATGCCCTCAGTCACTCACCCAGCACCCTGGCGTGCCTCACAGGCATCCCCTGCCCAGGAACAAGGGAGGAGCTTGGGGGTCCAAAGTGCTGGGCAGAGGCAGGCGCTCAGGCTGGGCCTGGCCGTTACCTGTGACAGTCCTGATCACAGCGTTGTCCAGGAGGAAACAGAGCGGCAGTGCTGAGCCCAGGTCCCTGGGAGGGCCGCGGGGCTGATACAACAAGGGTCTTGATAGCCACAGATCGCGGGGTGCGCTGGCTCAGAGTGGGAATGGCTGCAAACCTTCCAGCCGCCCTGAGTGCCGCCACCTCTTGGCCGACCCCTTTTCCTTGCCTGGCGACTCTGCTTCACCCTCTGTCACCTGCCAGGGACACTAGGCTCCTCTGACCCTGGTGAGGATCATCACCAGCCGCGACTACACCAATGTATATAGTTTTGGGGGAGCAACATCCTCCTACCCTACCCCCAATCTCTCCCCCTGCCGACAGACCACCCAGCACTGTGTTGTGGCCCACTTTTAGGTCGCGGCCCACAGTTTGGGAACCCGTGGTTTACATAATATCCAGGCACATAGTTAAAAGCATTCTTTTCTCATCAGCCATCATCTCTAGTAGAGTTGGCACTAGCTCAGGTGCAAGCAGAGAGCCCATTATGATGTATTTGTGCTTCAGAAATCTATTCCAGTGTCTAAATTGATTTCAGTAGTGAGTAATTCTAGAACCACCAGATAACCTAAGAAAGGAAAAAATAATTTGTTTCTTAATCTGGATGAATTTCTAGAAAAATATAAGACTTCAAGAAGTTCTAAAAATGAGATAATGTAAAGCAAACGAGAGGTAATAGATTACATGGCCAGTTTGTTCCTGTATCATGTCTGCACTAATATTTTAATGATACAAATAAAATGCTCTGCCTTAATAGTGGTGTAAAATTGCTAGACTTAATATTTTGTTGAAATATTGAGGTACATTTGACTAGTTTTATTTATTTCATTGATAAGAGTATAGAAATCATACATTAGAAAGCTTTACTCTGGTATACCAACCATCTCTGAAGAGGAGATTCCTAATTAAATGGTTAATATTTATTTAAGAATTGTGAAAGGAGATTGTGTGCAGTGCCTTCATGTCTGTTATCTGGCATCATGGATATGTTTTCCTTTTCTTTTTCTTGATGTAGCATTGGTTCTTCGAGTAGTGTCCCTATGGGTGCTCCACTATAGGTGTGTCTACGTCCCTGCGCAGCTGGTCATAGAACTTCGGTAGCAGTGTCCTTTGGGCCCGCACATGCGCTCTCTCTCCTCCTGCTGCGCCATGAGGCTAGCCAGCACGCACGGGCTAACCATCCTCTGTTCCTTCTCAACTGCCCCTGACTAGAGCTGGAGCCTTTAGCTGTCCGTTAGTAGATCGTTAACTCTTCTTTTCATTTGTTCATCTTTAGCTTTTAGAAACCCTTTTGACTTTTGTTTGGCCGTGCCTTAAAAAAAAAACGAAGAAGAAAGAAAAGGCTTTGTTCTTGTATGGACCCCCTGTGGCGGGGGACCCCCTTGGACAAGGGCATGCCCGGCTCTCCAGGCTTCAAGAAGTGTTGCACTTGCAGCGAGGCGATCCCGGTCGCAGACAAGCACTCCCAGTGCATTCGCTGCCTCGGCGAGGGCCGCATCCAACAAAAATGTTCCCTCTGCAGCAGCTCTGACAGAGATCCCGTAAGGACAGTGAGCTCTGCCAGAAAATCATCTTTATGGAGGCTGCTCTCTGACCCCAACCCTCCAGCGGGCATGACTCTTCCCCATATCCTTCGACTTCGAGGAATAGTGGGTTGAAAAAACGATCCAGGGACTCCTCTCTCAAGTCGAAAAAGAGAGCAAGAAGTCCCCTCAGCAAACCCAGGAATAGCCAAAAACAATCACCATCTCATTCGGTATCTTCGGCACCGCTGACACCAAGATCATCCAGCACACATGCCTCGTGGCGACCCTCGGTGTCCGGTACCATTGATAGGCCCATGGACCCTTTGGACATGGGCACCAAATCTTTGTTACCTAGAGACAAGGGCAAACACCCTAAGATGCTCCTGGTACACGAGCTGTCATCGGTATCACCCATCCGGCACGGGAGAGATCAGTACGGGCAATGTCCCCATCTCCCCCAGCATTACCACTGACACCAGGATGCTCAATACCAGCAGAATTCCATCAGGTTGGTGACCCGGCTATGTTGGAAGCACCTGACTCTCCGCCCATTGGTGCCAAGCTCAGAGCACCGAGTCATGGCTGACCAAGGGGTATTTCCCCACAATTATGCCATGCCCCTCTGATGTCCAGTGAGGGATCGTACAGCGAGCAGGAAGGGGTTTCACCATACTCCTCCTGAGTTCCAGATGGGACCCAATATCAACAGGGTCGAGGAATGTACCACCAGATGGCACTGCCACCATCTTGGTACAGTCACCCATGGGCAGCTCCATCAGACCCTATGCCGGGGTAGGCAACCTATGGCACGGGTGCCGAAGGTGGCACGCGAGCTGGTTTTCAGTGGCACTCACACTGCCCGGGTCCTGGCCACCGGTCTGGGGGGCTCTGCATTTTAATTTAATTTTAAATGAAGCTTCTTAAACATTTTTAAAACCTTATTTACTTTACATACAACACTAGTTTCGTTCTATATTATAGACTTATAGAAAGAGAACTTCCCAAAAACGTTAAAATGTATTACTGGCACGCGAAACCTTAAATCAGAGTGAATAAATGAAGACTCGGCACACCACTTCTGAAAGGTTGCCGACCCCTGCCCTATGCCATGGCAGTGACCATTCTGGGACCCCGGCGGTGCACCAACCATCTGCTTCGAGGGCTCCGAGCATCATCCGAGAATCTCCCAGTCATGCTCCCTTGGCTACAGCATCTTGGGCCTCAGAACCCAAGAAGTGGAGGAGCAAGAGGTGGACACAGAGGAGGAGGTCCCACCCAAGGCCATAACCTCTTTCGCTGGACGAAGCAGTCATGCAGTCACCACCTTCCATGGCGGATGACTTCCACTTGTTCCAAGAGCTGGCAAAGAGAATGGCGGACACCCTCCTCATACCATTGGAGGAGGTTAAAAATATGCACCACCAGCTTATCAATATCCTCCTTGCTTCATCTACCTCCATCAGACAGTGCTACCAGATTCGTGACAATCCATACACATTCCAAAAGATCCTTCTCATCATCTGTTGTCTTCTTTAAGAATGTCCCCATCTCAGAGATCTGCAGAGCGGCAGTCCACACTTTCACAGAACATTATGCAGTCACTAAGGACTCTGCCTCTGATGCCATTTTTGGCTCCACAGTACTATAATCTGTGATTAAACCGACCACAAAGTCCCAGCCCACCAAGGGGGGTACTGCTCGGATTCGCCCACAGTGAAGCACCCATAGGGACGCTACTCAAAGAAGAAGAAGAAGTTACCTTGTGGAGTAACAATGGTTCTTCAAGATGTGTGTCACTGTGGCTGCTCCACTACCCTCCCTCCTCCCCTACTTTGGAGTTCTCGCTATGATTCTGCGGTAGAGAAGAAACTGAGGACGGTTAGCCCGCGCGGCTTTCTAGCCTCGTGGTGCAGCACGAGGAGACCGTGCATGTGCGGGCCCAATGGACACTGCTACTCAAATTCTCCGATCAGCAGCGAAGGGACGCAGACACACCTATAATGGAGCACCCATAGGGGGACACATCAAAGAACCATCGTTACTGCACAAGATGAGTAACTTCTTCGTTTGGCTGTAGTCTGAGAGATCAGAAAATAACAATAGCTGTTGTTGAAACACCAATTCATAGTATTTGCTATGTCTCCTTTAGGGGAGAACTTTGAAGGCTAGAAATATCACAATGGTTGGCAGCCTGGGATACTGTAGAGCTGTCTGTAAGCCATGTTCTAGTCTTTGCCAGATGCCAACCAGACAATCTTAGTTGCTACATTACAGCTGAAGGGGCTTAGCTTTTATTATTATTTATTATCTATTATCTATTATTATCTATTGTCCCCACTGTGTTACTCACCCTTATATATTTGGACAACCACCAGTTACCTCCGTTGTAGAAGTAGGAGATCCTAGATGCTGATTGTAGGCCCCATGGATACAGTTGCCGATAGTAAAATAAAATATGTTCAAATAAACAAAGGATCTGGGGCCTGCTGCACACCCATATATAGAAGAATTGTATGCACCTTTTGGTGAATTTTAGGTTATTTTTCATGAACTCATTTCCAAGTATTTAATAATATGTAACTAAGCAGTATTAACAGATATTCAAATCACTAACTAAATAAAAAATAAATGCTCAAAATTGCTCTTCTATTTCCCCACCCCAAAAGATACATATATGTAAGATGGAATAATATAACACAGGCTAGCCTGAGATATAAAATGAGTTAAGATGGGAAATTCTCAAAGAATCCTTTGACTTGCCAAAATCATAAGAAACATGTACGTACTGATTGGATATAATGGAAAGGACTCACTAAAGTTTATGGTGGTGGAGAATGTCATATGTTCATAAATCCTCTCCAAAAGGTTAAAGTTGGCACATAGGAATGTAGGACTGAAAGTGACCGCCTGGGTGATCGAATCAAGTCCCCTCCTATCACAGGCAGTCCCATCATTTAATCCTGTCATATAATCTTATCAAGCTCCAGTTTAAAACTAGTTAGGCTACTTCCTCCTTCTACTGCTATTGGAAGCTGTACTAGAACCTCACTCCTCTGAGGGTTAGAAACCTTCTAGTTTATAGCATAAAATGTATTCATGGCAAGCACCATAGAATGTACAAATAAGTAGTTTTTCATTATACTAAAGGCCTATTCCTCACCAAAGTTTGTCTTGAACACCTTGAAAGCCTTCAGACACTCGTTCTTTACATTGATCATTTCAACTTTTGCCTTCCAGGGGAAAGTGTGTTTTCAAGAGTACCACTTATGAATGGCCTGATTGGACTTACCCCCCATCTTCCTCATACACCTTTGGCTCCTGGAGCTGGACTAGGCACTTTCTCTCCTATTACACAACCACCGTACAGTGATACCAGGTAAGTCAAGCTGAAGAATGTGGAATTACTCAACAGTTAGCCTAGCTTGAGTGGTATCAGTGAAGCATACTTGCCACTGCACATTTTAAATGTTTATTATTTGACAGAAACATTAAATACGTTTTAAAATATTTGTGCTCTTTTAAATCTTTTCAAAAGACATGATACTAACTGTTGGAGTAGTGAACAGAGCGTTTATAAAATTTTCATATTATATTGAGGGGAAAATTAAAAAATTAAACATCTGTTTTGATTTGTCAGGGATAAGAACCCAGCATTTAATCCAGTGGTAAATGATCCTAATAGTTCATGGACACCATCTGCTCCTCCTATGGAAGGAGAAGGGGATACAATGTCCAATGCTCAAAGAAGCACTCTGAAGTGGGAAAAAGAAGAAGCACTTGGTGAAATGGCAACAGTAGCACCTGTTCTGTACACAAATATCAACTTCCCCAACCTAAAGGAAGAATTCCCAGGTAAGGGAGTGATTTATTGTGTAGGGGCACAGATTTTGTGACAGTTCTGTTAGGCACCTTTCTTCACCAAAGCATTAACTGTTTCTACTTATAAAAATTGTCTGAAGAATTATAAAATCATTCAAACCCTGCAAACTAAAGCAATATGTTGGTTTTGGTTGCAGACTGGACTACAAGAGTGAAGCAGATTGCTAAACTGTGGAGAAAAGCAAGCTCACAAGAAAGAGCACCATATGTGGTAACACTAACTAAAACTAGCATTTGTATATTTAATCTGTGGGGTGTTTGGTTTTAAAACTACTAAGGCCTGGTCTACACTGGGGGAGGGATCGACCTAAGATACGCAACTTCAGCTCTGAGAATAGCGTAGCTGAAGTCGATGTATCTTAGGTCGACTTACCTCGCGTCCTCACGGCGCGGGGTCGACTGCCGCTGCTCCCCCGTCGACTCCGCCTCTCGCCGCGGTGGAGTACAGGAGTCGACGGCAGAGCAATCGGGGATCGATTTATCACGTCTACACTAGACGCGATAAATCGATCCCCGATAAATCGATCACTACCTGCCAATCCAGCGGGTAGTGTAGACGTACCCTAAGGTTCCAGAAGATGCAGTTTTAGACCTCTGTAATTTTAGAACTTGTTTCTAAAGCTATTTTCTCAGCCATTCAGTCTTAAATAAATGGACGTAGTTTATATTATTTATATTACCTAGAGGCCCCAACCAAGATCAGTATGGTAGGTGCTGTACATACACATAGTAAGAGACACACTCTTCCCCAAAGAGCTTGCAATCTAAATGTCTGCTGATGTTTGTTATTTGTGCACTACCAATGTGATTAACACTGTACCAACATAGAAGAAACCACAGTCCCCGCCTCTAAGAGCTTTCATGCTGAATAAGATAATTAAAACTATCAAGTGACTGAAGCTCAAAAGCCAGCTTTCCTGCTCTTACTGTAGCTTTCTTTACCTTATCACTTTTTAATATGTACCATCCCATCACTTTAAAAGGGGAGCAAAAATGTCACACCAACTTGAGGATTTTGTAAGAAGCTGCAGGCATTAATTCAGCTGCCATTATGGCTATGCGGCTCTCATCCTTGACTGCTTTTTTAAATCTTTAAAAAGGTTCATTTCTGCAAGGTGCAATATGCATTTGAGAACTGTAACATAAATCTGAAAAAGCAACTGTCAGGATTTGTTACTCAGAAGGAGCCAGATTCAAAATGTCAGCCAGAAGCGACTCCTTGAAGCAGCCATTAAAAGTTTAAAAGCTCCATTATTGCTTGAAAATGCTTATCTGAAGAGTTGTTATTGTGCAGTCCAATTTTGCTTTGTCCTTAACCCTCAATCCTATGCTTGTACTGCTAGCCTGACTCAGTGGGATGCATAGAGGCTATTTAATGTAGTCCACTAGTACATCTTATTCTCCTGTAACTGAAGTTCTCCAAATGAACCTCTGTTGATTCATCTTACCTGGGAGCCGCTTGTTTTCTTCAAATCTGGGACCACACAAATATAAGATTTGACATGTGTATTGGTATATTTGTATTTCTTTCGCCCTGTGCTGAATGTAAACAGAATCTCCTAACCTACATTTAAAGCCTCTATTGTTAATGACTCTTTTGCCCGACATGGTTTGGCATACACAAATCCCACACTGCAGCTTTGTCAAGACTATAGACTTGCAGTTAGTAGTTCTGGTTACAAGAGAGTAACCTAGTTTGTTCATGATTGTGTGCGATTAAATCAGACCACATAAATAATTTGGTTGTAGATTTTGTAGGAAGAATGGATAGATGCAGCACTTACACATATCAAAAAAAAATAGAAGAAAAATTACTTGTATTTTTATTTTTTCTCAGCAAAAAGCCAGAGATAATAGAGCTGCTCTGCGCATCAATAAAGTGCAGCTGTCAAATGACTCCATGAAAAGGCAGCAGCAACAGGATAGCATTGATCATAGCTCTCGAATCGACTCAGACCTCTTTAAAGATCCTTTAAAGCAGAGGGAATCGGAACATGAGCAGGAGTGGAAATTCAGACAGGTGTGCTATATTTGGTCATTTATTATTGTGGGATTTTTTTTATTGGTAGTTGCTGTGCTTAATGGATTAAAATCAATTTTAATCTATCCAAGGAAGGAAATATAAATTCATAACATGCACTCTGCATAGAGTGAAGATTTTGGTCATAAGAAGAAAAGGTATATAAAAATATTTGACTTATTTTTACCACTTCGGTTGATTGTTAACATAATTAATTATCTTTATTTCTGTGGGGCCAGCCAAAAGCAATGGTGTATGCCCTTTTCTGTCATATGTCACAGAAAAGGCCTTCACCCTGGGTACTCTCACTTTAAATGAGGCTGGCACTTTTCTGTTACTCCAAAGCCCTTTACTGCTTGTTAATGAGGCTGCATCACTTCTTTAGTATGGAAGGTTGGCAAGCAGCTTTATTCCTCTGGGAATCTGGGAAATACTTTTCCCCAATCAGTCAATGGGGAGTTTGCCAATGTAATTTAGTTTCATAAATGACCAGGCATTCTGCCCCCACTGTACTTAAGCTTTTAAATTATTCTTAACTGTTCTCATATGTCTCTAAAGATCCTAATTCGTTGATGCTCAGTCATCAAAATGCCCTTGCTTATGTTCCCTGGACTAATAAATGTAACCTTTTCTCTTCCCATCTTAAACCAGCAAATGCGTCAGAAAAGTAAGCAGCAAGCCAAAATTGAAGCCACACAAAAACTTGAGCAAGTGAAAAATGAACAGCAACAGCAGCAACAACAACAACAGTTTGGTTCACAACAGCTTCTGAACCAGTCTGGCTCAGACACACCTAGCAGTGGGATACAGAGCCCCTTAACGCCTCAGACTGGCAATGGAAATATGTCTCCTGCTCAACAGACATTCCACAAAGACCTATTTACAAAACAACAACTACCTGGTACCCCTACTTCAGTATCCTCAGATGATGTGTTTCTCAAACCACAAGCGCCACCTCCACCCCCAACCCCAACTAGAATGCCAGTACAGGATCCTCTTGCTCAGTCACAGACGCCTCAGCCTGCATCACAACAGATGTTTCCTCCAAGTACTACAAACTCTAGACCGCCCTCTCCAATGGATCCTTATGCTAAAATGGTGGGAACACCTAGGCCACCACCTGTTAACCAAAACTTTGTCAGAAGAAGTACCATTACACCAGTGGATACCTGTCCACCACCATCATCTGTATCCAGGCCCATTCAAGTAAGTGAACCAGCAGGAAGCAGGCCTTCACCAGTCAGAGATTCATGTTCTTCATCTCCAGTTAGCAATGACCCCTATGCAAAACCACCAGATACACCCAGACCTGTAATGGCAGCAGATCAGTTCCCCAAACCTTTGGGGGTACCAAGATCTCCCATAATTATGGAACAATCAGGGAAAGTTCCTTTAACAACTGGAAGCAATGACGCATTCACTAAACCAGCTCCTAGAACAGATATATTTCAAAGACAGAGAATAACTCCTGCTGATCCATATGCACGACCACCACTGACTCCTACTCCCATTGTTGATGGCAGCCCTGGACCCTTTAAAACTCCAATGCGCCCACCACAGTCCCCACAAGATCCTTATGGGTCAATGCCACCAACACCAAGACGCATTGCTGTTGATCCATATGAAAGGCCTGTTTTGACACCAAGGCCAGTGGATAGCTTTTCCCACAATCAGTCTAATGATCCATATAGCCAGCCTCCTCTGACTCCTCACCCTGCAATAAAGGAGCCTTTTGCCCATCCACCCCGGGTAATGCGACAGCAGAGTGACTCTTTCTCTCAGTCTGGGCCCATTTCAAGGCCAGCCTCTCAGGACCCTTATTCCCAATCTCCAGGTACTCCTCGGCCCGCTGCTGACCCTTATTCTCAACCTCCAGGAACACCTCGACCCACCACTGTTGATCAATATATGCAGCAACCACCCACGCCAAGACCTGCACAGCCAGCAGATTTATTTGTTCAGTCTCCAGCAAATCAGAGACATTCTGATCCATATGCTCAACCTCCTGGAACTCCAAGGCCAGTTATTAATGACCCTTATTCTCAGCCACCAGCAACTCCAAGGCCTGGGATTCCAGAGAATTTTAACAGACCTACGGTAAGACCAGGACTAATGCCAAATCGAGATCCTTTCCTGCAGACATCCCAAAACAGAGGAACTGCTCTGCAGGGCACTTTTGTAAGACCACCAGATCCATGTTCTCAAACTCCAAGACCAGCAGGACCTGCTGTAACAGAATCATTTAGCCATGCTCCAGCAGCCCCAGCACATGATCCTTATGATCAGCCTCCAATGACTCCAAGACCTCAGCCAGAAACTTTTGGAACTAGTCAGCATGCCCACGAAGCTGATCAGCAAAGGTCTGGATCTGAGGGCAACTTTAATGCATCTGCAAATTCTCCAATGAGCTCTCAAGGGCAGCAGTTTTCCACAGTCTCACAAGTTTCTGGCCCAGCACCAACTACAGGAATAACAGATACACAGAATACCATGAACATGTCTCAGGCAGACACAGAGAAACTAAGACAGGTGAGCTCAGTATATAATTTAATGTTTGTGCTATTAAAATGTCACAATTAGAGGAATCTCGCATTTTACATTGTTATAAAGCAGGGGTGTGAAACACAAAGCCCATTGGCCACCCCTTGGCCACTTGACATGTTTCTCTGGCCCATCTAACAAAATCAGAATATGCAGAATGCAAGCTTTCAATATTTTTAAGGAGTAAGTTTCTAATTCTTATGTTTATGAAGAAAAGTTTCTCAATTTTGACTAAGATAGTGCTGTCTAGTCTGAAGGTATTTCTACACCATAAATTAAGGTGATACTGTAGCATGAATAGGCATACTGATGCTAGCTTTGATCTAGCTAGTGGTGGTAAGAGTAGTAATGAAGATGTGGCAACATGGACCTCAGCGTTGGCTAGCAACCCAAGTATGTACCTAGGGCCCCTAGAAGGGTTGTACTGGGGTGGCTAGGCCACGCCACACATCTTTACTGCTATTGTTGCCCACACAAGCTAGATTAAAGCTAGCACATACCTACCCATGCAACTGTTACACCTTAATTTGCAGTGTGGACATAGCCTAAGAATTTGATCCTACACTCATTGTTGTCAATGGCACAACTCCCATTGACTTGATGGTGTAGGATCAAACCCCAAGTGAGATGCAAACTGCTGCCATTGAGAAGTGTGTTAAATCTGAAGTTTAATTATTACACTTTATGTACCAGGTTTTCAAAAAATGTAGGTGTGCTAGTATACATTGAAACTAAGGAGTTACTCATGCAAATGACCAAATAAGTGTCAGAAATAGATGTGATCTCAAAAGTGCTCTGCTTAGTTTTTCCCCCCACAGATTGATGCTGAATAAAACAGTAATTTTACTACAGTAGAACCTCAAAGATATGACCAGAGTTACGGACTTACCGGTCAACCGGACACCCTGTGGAACTGGAAGTAATTAATCAGGCAACAGTGGATACACACACAGGAAAAAAAGCAAATACTGTACTATCTCTGGGCTTTTGGCTCAAGGCTTCAGCGGGGGTGTTGAGAGGGAGGGAATTGGGGCTGCAGCTACGTGATGGAGGGTCAGGGCTCCGGGCAAGGTGGCGGGGTCAGGGCTTCTGACCCTCAGGAGCACCAGAGCGCAGGGCTTTAGACCTGGGGGGAGTGCTGGGGCTCATGGCTTCACCCTGTGGCTCCATTCCCAGCTTCAGCCCCGAAGGGTGCGCCAAGGCTCAGTACTTCAGCCCTGCAGCTCTGTTCCTGCCTTCAGCCATGCGGCTGTCACCGGGGCTTGAGGCTTCAGCCCTGCAGCTCTGTTCCCAGCTTCAGCCCCACAGGGGGTGCTGGGGCTTGGGCCTTTAGCTACGAGAGGAGCAACAGTTTCAGCCCGAGCACTCCCCCCGTAGCTACAGCCCCGATCCCCAGCCTGTTCCCACCAACTGAAACCGGGAACAGAACTGTGGGGAGCCCCAAGCCCCGGCGCCCCCTGCAGGGCAGAAGCCAGAAACGGAGCTGCAGGGCTGAAGCCCTGAGCCCCAGTGCTCCCCCCAGGTCTAAAGCCTTGAGCCCTGGTGCTTCCGCGGGGCAGAAACCCTGAGTCCCAACCTGGGGCCATGACTCACCCCCCCCCCCCCCGCACGCCTGCAGCCCCAACCACCCTCTGGCTGAAGTCCATAACATCTTGTTCAGAGCAGTAGCGGCGCCAGCTCTTCCGCACCCTAGGCGGCGGAAGGTCCCGCCCCTGAAATGCCGCCCCCAACAGCGGCGGCGGAAGGTCCCGCCCCCAAATTTGAATGGGCGGCCGCGGCGCCGGCGCCCGCAAAATAGCCGTGCCCTAGGCGACCGCCTAGGTTGCCTAATGGGTTGCGCCGGCCCTGGTTCAGAGTTACGGAACATTTCAGAGTTATGAAAAACCTGGGTGTCTATAGCTCTGAGGTTCTACTGTAACTAAATTACAGTTGCTACCACAGGGCCTTCTTCTACCCACAGTTTTGTTAGCAAACTTCCCAGCATCATCAGAAGGAGATACAGTGTGGATTGAGGATCCGCTGAATGAACCTAACCGTGTAGCCCTGGCCCACTGACCCTGCCTGAAAATGTAATTCAGCATTCTGCATAGAATATTTGCCACTCTGATATAATGTGATTATTTCTGACCTTGACACATCTCAGGCTATTGGACCTTAAAACTGTGACATTTGAATGTAGATAAAACAATTTTGTATCATTTTTTTGAGATTTCTAAATGTTACAGATTAAAAGTTTTCTTTACCTTCAAGAACTTGAACAGTTGGACAGACCTGTGAGGTGTTTAATAGTATTAATGTATTCTGGCTTTAAAGGAAGAGTAAAGACACTGATAAAAAATATTGTAATGATCTAAATTGTTTATCCACAGGCTAGGTACAGCAGGATTATTGGCTGTTTGAGTTCACCCACAGTCCTCTACACGTGTGCCTCCATGCTTATTTGTAGGGACCTTTGCTAGAGGTTATGGGGTAGATTGGTTTCCATGCAAATTTGTCCTTTCTCTCTTTGAGAATGCTGACATCAGTTATGTTGGTGATTTCTTCAATATGTCCACCTGACCATTAGGAACTGGACCAAGAACACCAAATCATGTCACATAAACCACCAAATAGCAAATAAGTATTAGATAGTAAGGTCTCTTGATCACTGCTGTCCTGGACCACATTCCTTCTGGGATTATGCTACTGTAGATTCTGACAAAGCTCAGAAGGCAGAAAGTCCACCTTGGGATGGGGATGGGGCTGAGGTTAGAGTTGTGGAAAGTAGCTTAATCTCCTTTTGCGTGAAGGAGCTCTAGGAGCCTAATGAAGCCTAAAAATTGACAGTGCTGGCCAGGAAGGGGGCCTGGCCAGGGTAGCGTCTGCTACTACTGTTAAACCAAAAGCAGTTTTCCCTAGCTGAACTTCTGATCACCTCTCCTCCTTCAGAATTCACCTCTCCTTATGGCACAAGGGCACCATTGGGGCACAAAAGTGTATATGACAGCTCCTTGTGATAACTTTAGTGATATGGCCTGTTAGCCAAGACACATACGTTAGGTATAGTATTAATGTAAGTGTGAATTCTTATGTTAACTGAATGTATTATCCTCTCCCCACTATTCTGTTCACCTGTGTCAAATATCCCATAACACCTTGCATTAGTTGAAGTAAATTTTGGCTTCAGTAGGTAGGAAAACTGTCAGGATCTAGACATATGGGTGTTTTACCAAACAATTTCCCAAAGGAAAAGGACAAGATAAATGATTGTTCTACCCTTGTACGCACCTAGGAGGTACCTTCATGCCCTTTGGTACCTGGAATGCCTGTATTCAGAACAAAGAGATAGGGGTTATACCATGGGATCAGAAAAACAAAATAGAAAGCTGACTGGTTAAATCTAGTTTCAGATGATGCACAGAGTACCTTTTTACATGCAAACAGGATGAGTATAAAAAGAATAGCTTTAGCATTGTAACTTTGGAAGCACCTTCTTTGTAAGGTGAATTTAACAACACTGCATGAGAAGGCTTTCCAGAAACTGGTCTCATATTGAGCCTTTCTTCCTGTACTATATTGTTATTGACTTTGAGCAACAAAACTGACTGGTATTGGTTGTTTGGTCTCTTGAATATATTTCATAACGAACTAAAGTGTGGTCAAGCAATTTACTATACAATTTATCAACAGACCCTTGGTGAATAGGGGGCCTTGGGGTGAAAGGTCTCACTAGCCTCTTACCAATTCCCTGAATCATGTTGTCTGGTTTTTGATTAATTTGCAAGGGAATTATAGGGGATTTTTTCTAGTGAGTGGGAGGGAAGATTGTTCCGTTTATACACAATTCTTGGCTCTGGGGGACTTTACATTTTGAAAGTAGATTTATTTCAATAGTGAACATAATATTTTTTTTAAACCAGCGCCAGAAGTTGCGTGAAATTATTCTCCAGCAGCAGCAGCAGAAGAAGAATGCTATCCGTCAGGAAAAAGCACTACAGGATCCAGCCACGCCTCCCCATGCATCTCCGCATCAACACTGGCAGCAAGAAAATCTAAATCAGATTTTTAACCGACCTCCTCCTCCCTACCCTGGGAATATTAGAGCATCCATCATATCTCCAGGTGGTCCGAGGTTCGCAGTATTCCCAAAAGATCAACGAGGACCATTTCCCTCTGATGGGCAGTTTAATAGACCCCAATTTCCAGGAGATATGACAGCCATGGGAATGAGGCCTCATGGTCTTAGGTATGATTTTTGATTTCTTAAAACATAAGTGTTGAAGAGAGAGTTTTAAACTATTATAGGGATTTCCAGTAAAATGACCTGTGCAACATTGATGTAATTTGCTTACCGCGGCCCCAATCCTGTAACCACTTATACACGTGTTTAGCTTTAAGCACCTGTGTAATCACATTGAAGTCAATATATAAAGTTAAGTATGCATGTAAGCATCTGAGGTTATTGCAGCCTATGTTTTTGCACTGGTTGATTGTGTGTGTTACTGGAAATTGTTCAGCAATTAAAACTTAGTAATACATTGTTGGTTTTTTGGCAGTTTGAGGGAGATGAAGGGTGGGAATTTTTTTCCTTGCATTATGCCACCTGTGTACACAAGGCCCACAAAACTGCATTTTTAGGTATTTATAAAGAAAATTATTTAATCCAGCTTTAGTTTTCATTTATGAATATGGCATCAATGAAATATTATTGTCCTCATGTAAAGTATACACAATCAAGAAGCAACTTGTATTCTATGTCATTATTTTTTTAAGTAGTGCCAAGATGTGAAATAAATATCAATACTGAAATATCGGGGGGGGTTGGTCCCCCAATTTTTTTTTACACTTACTGAGTTCAATTACAATTTGCTGTAAGAAGCATTTTTATCCAAGATTATTTGGGTTGAGGGGATGGTACAGCACAAGTTGTTTATTTAAACATAATTAATACAGTTATTTTAGTTAATTTTTTTATTCTGTTCAGAGAGCTCACTTAAGTTTGAGATTGGTCAAAATAAAATATTTATTTAAATGTACTAAAGAACATAATATGTAAAACATTTAAGCGATTAGTCATTTTCTGAAATATGCCAGATCAGGTGGGCCAAATGAATCAAGAGAACTAATTCTTTAATTAATCTTTGATTTCAGATTTGGGTTTCCAGGAGGTGGACATGGTCCACCAACAGGTCAAGAACGTTTTCTTGGGCCTCAACAGCAAATGCAACGCGCTGGAGTTCCACCACAGCTGAGAAGATCTTTGTCTATAGATATGCCTAGGCCATTGAACAACACACATATGAATAGTCCAGCTGGACTGTCTCAGCATTTTCCACCACAGGGTATTCAGGTTCAGCAACACAATATACTGGGTCAAGCATTCATTGAGTTACGCCACAGAGCCCCTGATGGCAGACCAAGACTCCCCTTTAATCCCTCTGCTGCTAATGTTATAGACATAGCACCCCAGCATCAGCGGCATACAGGATTTATACCTAGGCAGGACTTTCAGGGTCCAAGACACATAGATCCAGTGAGACGTAATCCTCAAGGTCTAACTAACCAGTTACAGATGTCTACAAGTTTGGAGCATTTGCCACAATCTCAGCAAGATAATCATGACCATCCACCCGTGCTTGTCATGCGTTCTTTAAGTCATCCCCCAGTTAATGATGCTTTTTCAGGGACTCCTTTGCCTACTTCTACACCCACTGAGGCACCTGGGAATCTACAGATTCCCAACCAGCCAACTGATGGATTAGAAGAGAAGCTTGATCCTGATGATCCGTCTGTAAAAGACTTAGATGTCAAAGACCTGGTTGGGGTTGAAGTCAAGGACTTAGATGATGAGGATCTTGAAAATCTAAATCTAGATCCAGAGGATGGGAAAGGAGATGAGTTGGACACTTTAGATAATCTAGAAACCAATGATCCTCACCTTGATGACCTCCTGAGATCAGGGGAATTTGACATCATTGCATACACAGACCCAGAACTTGATCTGGAGGATAAAAAAAGTATGTTTAATGAGGAATTGGATCTTAGTGTTCCTATAGATGACAAATTAGATATCCAGAGCAAGACAGAAGAACCAAAACAGAAAGAACAAAGTGATAAAACTTCAGTCCCCACTGATGCACTTTCTCCGCAGAAGAAATCTGCTATGGAAAGTGAGATTAAAACAGAAGTGCTTTCTCCAAACTCATTAGATGAAACAAAGTCTGAAAATGAAAAAAATGATGGAAATGTGGAATCTGCAGGCCCTCAGGTTGCTGCTGAAACAAAGTTAAATGATGGAGAAAAAGCTCCTGTGCAGCCTAATAATCCAGAATTACCTGACAAAACTATTACTACAAATCAGGAAACAACTGTGTCTAGTCCAAATGTTGTTCAGGGCCCTGCTCAACTGTCTGCTCAGGGTGTTATAAATTCTTGCAGTATTTCTGGATCCACACCAGTCCTTTCAAGTCTGCTGGCCAATGAGAGTTCAGATAACTCTGACATAAGGGCATTAGGCTCTTCACCTCAGTCTTTGCCGGCAACACAAACAAATCACGTATCGGGTGTTTCACAAACACTAATGACACCTGCTGGACAAATCTTGGAAAACGCTTTAAATTCTAATCTGACCGTGGTTCCACGAATAAACCATAGCTTCTCTCAAGGAGCAACAGTAAATCCAGGATTTATCCAAGGTCAGTCAACTAATCACAGCTTTGGGACAGGACAACCTGGTAATCAAGCCGTGACTTTGGCAAATCGCCCTGGTCCCAGTGGCATATCTGGTCCCCAGCAGATAATGCTCCCACAGAGTCTAGCCCAGCAGCAAAATCGGGAGAGACCTCTTTTACTAGAGGAGCAGCCCCTTCTTCTGCAGGATCTTTTGGATCAGGAAAGGCAGGAGCAGCAGCAGCAGCGACAGATGCAAGCCATGATTCGTCAGCGTTCAGAGCCATTTTTCCCCAATATTGGTATGTATGTGATATCTTTTTTGGTGCTGGTTAGTTCACTAAACAAATACCAAAAGAATATATTTAAAAAGTCTGTCTATTGACAAAAATACAAAGGCATTTAAAACTGAATTTGTAGCTGGCATGATGAAGAGCAACTTGACTACTAGTTACAGCAGGAGACTGGAAATGAAGTATATGGGTGAAATTCTAGTTCTGTTGATGTCAGGGGCAAAAATCCTGTTCACTTCAGTGGGGCCAGGATTTTACTCACAGTTCTATTCAAATTCTGTTTGACCTTGGGCAAGTCTCTTAATCTCTTTATGCTTCAATTTCCCATATGTGAGATGGGGGTAATGCTGCTTTTGTTTTTGTTTTTAAAGAGAGACTCGGATAAACAGTACTATATTATTTGACCTTTCATCTGTCTTTTTATTGTTTTATGATGAATGAATTACATCGGGGTAGGCAACCTTTCAGAAGTGGTGTGCCGAGTCTTCATTTATTCACTTTCATTTAAGGTTTCGCATGCCAGTAATACATTTTAATGTTTTTTAGAAGGTCTCTCTCTCTATAAGTCTATATTATATAACTGAATTATTGTTGTATGTAAAGTAAACAAGGTTTTCAAAATGTTTAAGAAGCTTCATTTAAAATTAAATTAAAATGCTGATCTTACGCCACCAGCCTGCTCAGCCCACTTCCAGCCTGGGGTTCTGTTCACCTAGGCCGGCAGCGGGCTGAGCGGGGCCTGCGGTCGGGGCGCCGGCTGGCAAGGGGCCGGCAGCTGGAACTCCAGACCTGNGCAGGGCAGAAGGCTGGGTGTGTGGTGCAGGGGTCAGGGCAGAGGGCTGGGGGTGTGTGGAGGTGCAGGGCAGAAGGCTGAGTGTGTGGGTGGGTTCAGGGGTCAGGGCAGAGGGCTGGGTGTGTGTGAAGGTGCAGGGCCGGGGGTGGAGGGTTCAGGGGTCAGGGCTGGGGTGCTCGGCTTGTGGGGGTGCCCTGTTCCACCCCCTTCCCCAAGGTCCCGTCTCTACCTCTTTTCTGCCTCCTCTACGGAGCAGCGAGCACGCTGCCACTCTTCCCCCTCCCCCTCACAAGGGCGATCAGCTGCCGCAGGACCACGCTTCTGCCTCCTGCCCCCGCAGGGGAGAGTGGTGGGCGGGGGGGCTGAGTGGGGCTGGGGGCCGGGACCACGGCAGGCAGCGGCGTGCCACTCAAAATCGGCTTGCGTGCCGTAGGTTGCCGACCCCTGAATTACATTATTGTGCATTGCTTCAACTGCCTCAGAGGAAGCAGTGCTTTATAAATAAAATGTATATACATTATTATATATAAGAACAAAGTACAATTATTAACTCACCCATTTTGGACCTAGGGAAAAATGGTTCTGCATGTACTTAAAAAAGAAAAGTTCTGAATAGAAGCTGGCAATCTGTTCGTACTGGTATAACATAGCATATCAATTTATAGTATTTAGATGTATAAAAAGGGTATTTTAATCCACAGCTTGTTAATGTAATACGAAAATGCTAAAAAACATACTGAGTCAATGTGTGGTATAGGAGTCTAAACACAACTGGAGCTTTCTGACTAGCTGTCACTGTTGTATCAATATCAATAATGTCTACTAAGTGCACAAGTCAGACTCCTTCTCCTGTTTTTTTATATATAAATTCTATTTCATAATAGCAGTAAATTCCTCCTCCGTATCACTGTTCATGGTGACTAAGGCAGCCCTGTCAAATACCTCCATTAACTTGGTGATGTTTGTAATTTAATGGATTCACCCTCTAGCCAAGTCTCCTGTTCCAGCCTCTCTCAAACTAATATCCCTTCTTTTGCGCTTCTTGGCTCACTGTAGCAATGAAAGTTATTCCATTTGCTATAAAGGGCACTGTCAATCCCATTCCTGAGATGCTTGCTGAAGTGCAAGTTTCTTACAGAATATAGAAACCTGTATGTTAATCTCTAGTTATAAAGTGAAGAAAAAATTAATTTGAAGTACGCATGGTTAAATGATTGTAATGCAGTTGTTTTAAACTCAAGGGATTAGTACATGTGCCAATATTGGAAATATTCATTATGTTGGTAGTTCAGTAAAATCTAAATGTTCAGCTGTGTAATTCACCCTTTACTATTTTTGTTTCATAGATTTTGATGCAATCACTGATCCCATAATGAAAGCAAAAATGGTAGCTCTTAAAGGTATCAATAAAGTAATGGCACAGAGCAATATGGGAATGCCACCAATGGTTATGAACAGGTAGGAAAAAGATAACTATTGTTTAAAGTAAAAAAGTAAAAGTGACCCAAAGTATTACAGCCTTTTAGCCACCAGCATCAATAGACCTGAAGAAGAGCTCTGTGTGGCTTGAAAGCTTGTCTCTCTCACCAACAGAAGTTGGTCCAATAAAAGATATGAGCTTACCCACCTTGTCCCTCTGGAGTCTGAAAAGTCATTCTCAGCCACAGCATCAGAAAATTATAGACCATCACAACTATTCACAGTGAATCATAGTAAGATGTGGAAAAAGGCCCATGTTATCATTTAGCTCATACTCCATGCCAATACAGCATTGCTCCCTAGGGTAAAGACAATGTGATCTAGTGGACAGGACACTGGACTGGAACTCAGAAGACCTAGGTTCCATTTTCAGCTCTACCACTGACCTGTTGTAAGACTTTGGGCAAGCCACTTCATCTCTCTCTACCTGAGTTTCCTCATCTGTAAAATGTGTAATGATATATACAGTAGAACCTCAGAGTTATGAACATCAGAGTTACGAACTGACCGGTTAACCACACACCGCATTTGGAACCAGAAGTATACAGTCATGTAGCAGCTGAGACCCCCCCCAAAAAAAAGGCAAATACAGTACAGTACTGTGTTAAACATAAGCTACTAAAACAATAAAGGGAAAGCAGCATTTTTCTTCTGCATAGTAAAGATCTATGAATCAAAATTGCTATTCAAGTTTTAGTTATTTTATTGTTGTTACTACCATAAATTTCCTAGTGCTTTTATCTAGACTAATTTTAAATGGTCCAAGCAGTAGAGCTTCCAGCACTTCCCTCATAAGTTTCTACTCCATAGTGTAATAAAGCTGACTGTTAGTAATGAAGACTTCACCATGGTGGTCCATGCCCTTGCCACTTCTAAGATACATTACTGCAACTGTGTCTATTTGCAGCTACCCTAGACCAGCGTTTTTCAAACCGTCGGTCTCAACCCACTACTGGGTCACAGCATGTAAGGCACTGGGTCGCCTTGCTCTGGTCAGCACTGCCGACCAGGACGTTAAAAGTCCCATCGGCGGTGCTACCCAGCTAAGGCAGGCTAGTGCCTACCTTTTCCGACACCGCACTGTGCCCTGGAAGCAGCCAGCAGCAGGTCTGGCTTCTAGGCAGGGGGGCCACGGGGCTCCATGCGCTGCTCCTGCCCCAAGCACTGGCTCCGCACTCCCATTGGCCAGCAACCAGCCAATGGGAACTGGGGGGGTGGGGGGTGGGGTGCCTGCAGGCAAGAGTCGTGCAGAGTTGCTTGTGCACCTCCGCCTAGGAGCCAGACATGCTGCTGGCCACTTCCGGCCGCAGCGCGGTCCGCGGTGCATCCCAGCTGCGCCGCTGACTGGGAGCCACTGGAGGTAAGTCCACACCCCAACCCCTTGCTCCAATCCCCTGCCCCAGCCCTGAGCCCCTGAAACTAGGAACCCCTTCCTGCACCCCAAACCCCTCATCCCCGGCCCCACTCCAGAGCATGCATCCCCAGCCCAAAGCCCTGACCCCCTCCTGCACCCCAACCCTATGCCCCCCCCTAAGTCCCCCCCAAACCCCTAGCCCCTGCTGCACCCCAAACCCCTCATCCCCAGCCCAGGGCCCTGACCCCCTCCTGCATCCCAACCCCCTGCCCCAGCCCTGAGGCCCCCCCCCAAACCTGGAACCCCTCCTGCACCCCAAACCCCTCATCCCCAGCCCTGAGTACCCCCCCCCAAACCTGGAGCCCCTCCTGCACCCCAAACCGCTCATCCCCAGTTCAGCACCCTGACCCCCTTCTGCACCCCAACCCCCTGCCCCAGCCCAGAGCCCCCTCCCACATTTTGAACCCCTCATTCCCGGCCCCACCCCGCAGCCCTCACCCCCGCACCCTAGCCCCCTCCCAAACCCCTCATCCCCAGCTCCATTGGGTTGCAGGCATCAACAATTTTCTTCAACTGGGTCCCCAGAAAAAAAGTTTGAAAACCACTGCCCTAGAAGAGTACTTAAAAACTTGTGCTAGTGCAGATTGTAGTAGCACCCATCCTCAGTGGGTAAGGTTAACTGTGAGCACTGGCTTCCTCTTTGTTTCTAAATGCAATAAAAGGAATTGGTTGTGATATTTAGAAGCCATGATCTAGGACACAGCTCCATGACAAATTCCATCTCCTTCTGTCTTGTCATTGTGGTTAAGCTCTTTGGGGTTCCATTTGTTGTTGCTCCCTGGAGTTACATTGTCCAAGTTTAGCAGCAGTGCCTTTTAAAAAACTATTTATAATGCCCAAAATGCTATTTACCCTAATTTGTGCAGGTATTTATACTGTGGTATCTAAGCACATTGAATCCTACTTTTTACATCACATAGCATTTAAAATTCAAGCACAGAGACTTCTCGAGTGATCTGTATGCGTTCAGCCACCCTTATGAATCATCACTATTAGGAAACTCCAGGTAGCTCCTGGTATAAGGCAACTTAAGCCATTTTTAGTTAATGCCTTTGTGAATTATAAGGCACAACAGGTTGAACTGAGGACAAAGTGTTACAAGGGTGAAATAAGAAATATCATTTTCAAAATCTGGCAAGTAATTAGGATGTAGTAGTTCCAAACCTTTGAGAGATATTTGTTAGAAGTTTTATTTTAGGTCAAAATAATTTGAAACAATGCAGCTGTACTAAAGTGCTCACTAGTTTTAAAAGTCTGTTATAGCTGATCTTTTTGTATCAATAGGTTTCCCTTTATGGGTCAGCCAATGTCAGGAACACAGACTAGTGAAGGCCAGAATCTTGTGCAGCAACCAATCACACAGGTAACATAACTTGATATGAGAGTTACAGCAGAAGTGTTGATAAATTATGAATATTTTATTTTCTTCTTAAAAGGAATTGTGATTTAATCACTTTGCTTATACATTTTACTGGTTTTTAGGATGGAAGTTTGACACCTCAGATTTCTAGGCCTAATCCTCCAAATTTTGGTCCTGGTTTTGTCAGTAAGTATAAACCTTATAATTTCTTGTATATGAACTTGGGGTGTTATATTGCAGTTTCTTTTTTAAAGGGAAACGTCACACATGAATACTTGATTGCCAAAAAATATTTTCCTAGCTCCACGAATTCTCTGGCTTACTTAAAATTTATCATTTCATAATTATGATATTAATTCAAAACAAAATCTTAAAACATTAAAACAATATCAGCATTTCATATTAACATTTTGTCTAAAAAAATATCTTCAAAAACATCGTGAGGAAAGATGGAAATGTATACAAATATGAATCTGATAGTACTAATCATATAGCGTAATTAATATTTTCCATTGGCAAAAGAATAGTAATTAATTACATATTAAACTACAGTCAGCTATCTCAAAAATCTAATAATTACTCTGCTGGATCTCTATTGGAATAGTTATCCAAAATAACAAGTTATTTTTAATTTAAAAATCAAAAAGGGCTTTGCATCATCAGTCAAAAAGAAAAAAGATTTTTGGAATTTAGTTAAGCAAAGCTTGTCAGAAAACCAGAAAAACTAACTGCAGAAACCTCTACCTAAAGAAAGAGCAATTTTATTCATCCGGAATTGGTGATTTTAGAAATACTTGGAAACGTGTATCTATTTTAGTTGATATACCTAATATTTCATTTTCCCCCGCCCCCTCAAAAAACTGTAGCCCTTACATTCTATCATGAGAGATTTAACTGTAGATTTAAATACTGAACATTTTTTTACATATCCTAAGCAGTGTTTATGTCTGCAAAAAATCTCCCCAAGTATTTAAAACAACAAAACAGAAGTAGCTAGATTCCCCCCTCCAGATATTGGAGGCCCAATGCACAAAATGCAATTAGAAACTTTACTCAAGTTTTCTAGACTTTCTGGGAGGGATTTTCAGTAGCATTCAGCGTTGATTTAACTATAATGAGAGCAGATCTGGGCCAATATTGAGCACTTTTGAAAATCCCACCCTCTGTTTTTTTTTTTGATGCAACAAGCAGTTACCCTTAACCAGGACATGTTAATATTTCAGTATGTTCAATCTCACTTTCCTGAGCCAAATGTCTTTTTTCCACATCCACAAAGATATACTCTTAACATTTCCACTCAGTTGTCACTTTGGGCAATATTATTAGATACAGAATCCAACCTAGCATTGAAGGAATCAAGGTGTCCGTTGAGAGTGTGGATAGCTGTAAGAATTGAGTCAATAGAGACACTAGGTTCTGCAAGTGCCTGTAGTGCAGTGACAACTAAGGTAGAATATGGTGGGTATTGGAGCACAAGGGAAGACCTGTTTGTGCCGAAACCATTATACATCTTAAGAATATCTGCAAAACATTTTTATAATGGAGTTCTGTCCCTGTTTTTCTGTTTACTCTATTAGTCTCAGTGTTGGGTGACTGGGCAAAAAAACTGGGTGACTGGGCAACAAAATGGCAGATGAAATTCAATGCTGATAAATGCAAAGTAATGCACATTGGAAAACATAATCCCAACTATGCATATAAAATGATGGGGTCTGAATTAGCTGTTACCACTCAAGAAAGAGATCTTGGAGTCATTGTGGATAGTTCTCTGAAAACATCCACTCAATGTGCAGCGGCAGTCAAAAAAGTGAACAGAATGTTGGGAATCATTAAGAAAGGGATAGATAATAAAATAGAAAATATCATATTGCCTCTATATAAATCCATGGTACGCCCACATCTTGAATACTATGTGCAGATGTGGTCGCCCCATCTCAAAAAAGATATATTGGACTTGGAAAAGGTTCAGAAAAGGGCAACATAAATTATTAGGGGTTTGGAATGGCTGCCATATGAGGAGAGATGAATAAGACTGGGACTTTTCAGCTTGGAAAAGAGACAACTAAGGGGGAATATGATAGAGGTCTATGAAACCGTGACTGGTGTGGAGAAAGTAAATAAGGAAGTGTTGTTTACTCCTTCTCATAACACAAAAACTAGGGGCCACCAAATGAAATTAATAGGCAGCATGTTTAAAACAAACAAAAGGAAGTATTTCTTCACACAACACACAGTCAACCTGTGGAACTCCTTGCCAGATGTCGTTGTAAAGGCCAACACTATAACAGGGTTCAAAAAAGAACTAAATTCATGGAGGATAGGTCCATCAATGGCTATTAGCCAGGATGGGCAGTGAGGGTGTCCCTAGCCGCTGTTTGCCAGAAGCTGGGAATGGGCGACAGGGAATGGATCACTTGATGATTACCTGTTCTGTTCATTCCTTCTGGGGCACCTGGCATTGGCCACTGTCGGAAGACAGGATATTGGGCTGGATGGACCTTTGGTCTGACCCAGTATGGCTGGTCTTATGTTCTATCATATGAGAAAACTGGTACTGTTCCCAGACCTGGGCTCCTTCTCCCCGATCCTAGACTGAAAGCAGGTGAGAATATTATTAGAAGTACAGTAGATTCTGCTTATTAGCAATCCCTCATTTGCCAGCAAAAAAGTTGCCATTGTACAGCATTTGTCAATAAGCAGAAGGCAAGTTTGCAGGGCGTCAGCCAGGGAAGACACACCCCAGTGCTTCCTTCCCTGGCTGCAGCCCCACAAGCCTGCCTGCAGGTAGGGCAGCAGGGAGGGAGGTTCCAGCCCAGATGCCAGGGCTTTCTACTCTGAGCGGAGGCCTTGGGGGCCCACAGAGCTGCATGGTACCTCTCCCTGTGCCCCCCGGGGGTCGAAGCTCCTCACATCCCAGCTCTTCCTTCTCTAGGTGCAGCCCCCAGCAGGGTACAGCCCGGAGAGCACAGGGAAAGGTACCACATAACTCTAGCATCAGGGCTGCAGCCCCCATCCCTGCTAGTGCCCTGCCCATAGCCTCCCCTCCCACTCTGCAGCCCCTTACTTCCTATGCAGACCCTGTGCACTGGCAGGTTTTCAAGGCTGCAGGCCCAGAAGGAAGCTCTGGGTTGTGCTGAGCACTGGGCACAGGCAGGTTTGTGTGGCTGCAGCCAGGGAAGACATATCCCAGCCCTTCCTTCCCTGGCTGCAGCTTTGCAAGCCTGCCTGTGTCTGGAGCCTTTGTTCCAAAAAGATGTTCGTAATAAGAGGCATGCCATTGTCAATATCCAGATCCCATTAACATTAAAGTACATGGGCTTGGATTAGCTCCTGGCAAAATGTTGCTATTTACCAGATGTTAATATCTGGGTTGCTAGTAAGCAGAATCTACTGTAGCGTTCTTTGCCCCCAGGAGACAGGTGAAGGAGCCTTGGGTTACTCTGTAGTGACCCTGATAACCAAACTACATTTATGAGCTCTGAGAAGAGTAACACCCAGTTATCTGCCAAACGGGGCAATTTCTGTAAGAAAAGGCCATTTGGGACTGGAGGCCCTTGACTGAGAACTGGGGAAATGTGCATTGTACATAAAAGACAAATAAAAAAGCTCTCCTAAAATAAATAAATAACAGAGACACATTTTAAGTTGATCTTATTGCAGTGACTTCAATAGTTCTTAAAAACAATTTGTATTTTAATTAATAATTCTGTAGATGCTTGAGATTACAAATATCTCATGCAGTCTAATTTTTCTCAGTGATTTCTTATATTCTTCCATTTCCTAGTGATCTTATATTAAAAAAATGATATAAAGTGATTCCCTTCTCACTGAATGCAATTTTAAACACTATCTGTGGTTAGAGATGAGGTGATTTGTTACATTACTGGATACATTCATGGAGGTTAAGTCCATTAATGGCTATTAGCCAGGATCGGTAAGGAATGGTGTCCCTAGCCTCTGTTTGTCAGAGGGTGGAGATGGACAGCAGGAGAGAGATCACTTGATCATTACCTGTTAGGTTCACTCGCTCTGGGGCACCTGGCATTGGCCAGTAGACAGGATACTGGGCTAGATGGACCTTTGGTCTGACCCAGTACGGCCGTTCTTATGTACTGGACATAACTTTATATTCTTCTTCGAGTGATTGCTCATGTTGATTCCATTCAAGGTGTGCGCGCGCCCACATGCGCGGTCGTCAGAGATTTTTGCCTTAGCGGTATCCGTAGGGCTAGCTGTGGCACCCCCCTTGAGTGCCGCGCTCAGGCGTCGGTATATCAGGCACGGCCAGCCCTACGCCCTCTCAGTTCCTTCTTACCGCCCGTGGTGGTTAGTTGGAGTGCCTTTCCTTGCATAGCAAGGGCTAGTGGTTTCATTTCTTCTGACTTGGAGCCTTAGGACCTTGGAAATAGTTGTTTATAGTTAAGGCCGTGAGTTTGTCACAGAGGTCACAGTTTCCGTGACCTCCATGACTTCTGCAGCGGCTGGTGTGCCTGGCTCAGGGGCAGTTCAGGCAGCCCCTGTGCCAGGCGCACTGACTGCTGCTGGGGCAGTCTTGAGCCACCGCCATCCCCCGCTCCAGCAGAGTTTGGGTGCGGGAGGGGGCAGGGGCATGGGACGGGGTGAGGCGGGCTCTGGGCGGCACTTACCTGGGGGGCTCCCCGGAAGCGGTGACATCCCCCTCCCTCAGCTCCTAGGCGGAGGTGTGGCCAGGCAGCTCTGCACACTGCCTCCGCCCAGAGTGCTGGCTTTGCAGCTCCCATTGGCCAGGAACCGCAGCCAGTGGGAACTACAGGGGTGGTGCCTGCAGGCTGAGGCTGCATGCAGAGCTGCCTGGCCACACCTCCGCCTAGGAGCCAAGCAGCACTGCAGCTACCCCTCTGGCTGGATCTGCTGTCCCAGAACCATGGAAGCGTTTTGCACCCAAACCTGGCGGCACTGCCCTTGATGGCTTGGCTACTGCATGGCTAAGCGCGGATGAATGGGCATGCTCGGCCCATGTTCAGTAGGTTTTGCTGGGTAGCAGGAAACCCTCCACCAGAGCAACTTACGTGGCCAAATGGAAAAGGTTCACATGCTGGGCCTCGGAATGGCGTATTCGGGCCAAGCAGGCCCCACTGCAGAAGGTCCTGGATTATCTGCTGCACCTCAGACTCTGATGTGTCCCTGTCATCAGTCAAGGTTGACCTGACCGCTATCTCAACTTTCCATCCTCTGTTGGTCGATCTTCACTCGCGACACGACGGCATGGCTTTTGAAAGGTCTGTAGCATTTCTACCTGCACGTCCGGGATCCCATCCCCCCCGGAACCTGAATCTCATGCTATTGAGGCTCATGGAGCCTCCCTTTGCGCCTCTGGCTTCCTGCTCTCTCCTGCTTCTCTCCTGGAAGGTTTCGTTCCTGGTCATGATAACGTCAGCCCGCAGGGTGTCCAAGATCAGGCTCACTTCGGAGCCTCCCTATACAGTCTTCTACAAGGATACGGTCCAGCTGCGATCACACCCAGCGTTTCTGCACAAGGTCATTTCCCAGTTTCATACTGACCAGGATATATACTTACCTGTCTTCTTTCCAAAGCCTCATGCGTCAGATGACGCACGCAGGCTACACATCCTGGATGTCAGGAGGGCACTGGCCTTCTAGGTAGATAGAACAAAGCCGTTCCATAAGTCAATGCAGTTGTTCGTTGCGGTGGCAGACAGAATGAAAGGTCGCCCAGTGTCTACTAAGGTGGATTTCGTCCTGGATCACGGCCAGCATCCACTACTGCTATGAGCTGGCGAAGGTGCCTCCGCCAGCAATCATGACTGCACACTTGACTAGGGCACAAGCGTCGTCAGCAGCCTTCCTGGCACAGGTACCAATCCAAGAGATCTGTAGGGCCATTACCTGGTCATCTGTCCACACGTTTGCATCTCATTATGCGCTTACCCAGCAAGCTCGAGACGACGCTGCCTTTGGCAGAGCAGTGCTGCAAGCTGCAAAACCGTGAACTCTGAGCCCACTTCCATTGATACTGCTTGTGAGTCACCTAGAATGGAATCGACATGAGCAAGCACTCGAAGAAGAAAAAATGGTTACCTACCTGTCGTAATTGTTGTTCTTCGAGATGTGTAGTTCATGTCGATTCCATTACCCGCCCTCCTACCCTTCTGTCGGAGTTGCCGGCAAGAAGGAGCTGAGAGGGTGTAGGGCTGGCAGCACCTGATATACCAACGCATGAGCACGGCACTCAAGGGGGCACCACAGCTGGCCCTATGGATACCGCTAAGGCAAAAATCTCCAATGACCGCGCATGTGGGTATGCGCACACCTAGAATGGAATGGGCATGAGCAACACATCTCAAAGAACAACAGTTACGAAAGGTAGGTAACAATTTATTTCAATCCCTTTGATCTTATTACTCCTGTGGTCTGTGATTTCGACTGGCTACCAGTCAATGTCAGTTGAGGTAAGGTGGTGTTTTTACCCTAGTATGCCCTACATGCTTTGTATCCTATCTGTTTAAGAGACTGCCTCTCCCCATGTGTTATGGTTATTTGACATTCTTAAGTTTAGTTTAAACAGGAGGGGGCTGGTAGCAAAGTAAGAGTTTTAATTTCCCTTCTGAATCCACTAGAGCCCAAATTTGGTCATGACCAAATCATGGTACAAGATTCACCTGTGCTCCTGTGCTTCCCCTGTGTCGGGGGCTGATTGGGAGATAAATGGAATGATGGGATAGAGTTTGTTTTTTGGGGACTTGATGGGGCTTAGATATTGTTTGGGATTTGAAAGCCTTTTTAGAAGTTCTGTTTCTTTTTGTGCATTTTTGATGGATACTGTTGTTTTAAATTTTGTGTTGCACGTAGAAAGTATGAAAGCCATAATAAATAACCCCTCCATTTAAAACAAGAGTCCTTTGTATAATATTAATGGTTACTTTCCTTGTATTACTCCCCCCCCCCCCCCCCCCCCCAGATGATTCACAAAGAAAGCAATATGAAGAATGGCTTCAAGAAACACAACAGCTTCTTCAAATGCAACAGAAATACCTTGAAGAGCAAATTGGAGCACACAGAAAATCAAAAAAAGCGCTCTCAGCAAAACAACGCACTGCCAAAAAAGCTGGCCGTGAATTCCCAGAAGAAGATGCAGAACAGCTTAAGCATGTTACTGAGCAGCAGAGTATGGTCCAAAAACAGCTAGAACAGGTAACAATTTGGGGGAAAAAATAACAGGACAGCATCTTTTCTGTTTAATATTAAGGTATAACACTGTAAGACTGCTTGTTTCTTTAAATCTGCTAGATATGCATTGTAACTAGGGCTGTCAAATGGTTTAAAAAAAAATCATGATTAATTGCAAGATTAAAAATATTAATTTCAATTAATCGCAGTTTTAATCACACTGTTAATAGAATACCAATTTAAATTTATTATAAATATTTTTGGATTTTTTTCTACATTTTCAAATATATTCATTTCAATTACAATGCAGAATGCAAAGTGTAGAGTGCTCACTTTATATTATATTTTTATTACAAATATTTGCACTGTAAAAAAAGATAAACAAAAGATGAAATCTACAAGTCAAAGCATGAAGGGGCATATGAACATTTAGCATCTCTGGCATGTAAATACCTTGCAATGCCAGCTACAAGAGTGCCATGCGAACGCTGTTCTCACTTTCAGGTGACGTAAATAAGTAGCGGGCAGCATTATCTCCCATAAATGTAAACAGACTTGTTTGTCTTAGCGATTGACTGAACGAGAAGTAGGACTGAAGGCGCTACAGTTTTACATTGTTTTGTTTTTGAGTGCAGTTATGTAACCAAAAAAAATTATTCATTTGTAAGTTGCACTTTTATGATAAAGAAATTACACCACAATACTTGTATGAGGTGAATTTCTTTTGTTTACCTTTTGACAGTGCAAATATTTGCAATAAAAATAATAATATAAAGTGAGCACTGTACACTTTGTATTCTGTATTATAATTGAAATCAATATATTTGAAAATGTAGAAAAACATCCAAATATTTATAATACATTTAAATGGGTATTCTAGTATTGTTTAACAGTGTGATTAAAACCGCACTTAATCATGATTAATTTTTCTTAATCGGGTTAATTTGTTTTGAGTTAATTGCTTGAGTTAACTGTGATTAATTGACAGCCCTAATTGTAACTATTAAACACAGTGCACTTCATGTAAAAAACAAACAACAAAACCCCTCATGTTTCACATGAGTAATGTCAGTTATGAAATTCAGTTTCTCAGCATTACTGGAACTACAAGAGAAAAAACTACAGTAGCAGTGGGGAAAAACCTGTTTTAAGAGTTTGGGAAGAGAGAGACTGGGTGGCAGCAGTGTGAAGGAAAGCCAGAGTCTATTCAGATGCACTATATTTCCACTAAAAGAATCCATCAACTAAGGGTTTTCTCTCCGATTTTATCATATCACCAGATCCACTTGATAGCATTCTACCTTTGTAATAGCCAGTGATGTGTCATTTATTTTATATTTTCCTGTTCAAATACCTTCTTTTATTACAGTTTAATTTCGTATTTTTGTATGATCTTTCTTTATTTTGTGAAAAACAAGAAATTCATAGTGAATACTAGGAGAGAGCTTATCAGGTTACATGGTCACCTATATAAAATAGTCACAGTTCAGAAGAAATCTGATACTAGAGCTGTGCTGAGTGCAGTTTAGGTGCCTCTTCCTTATTCTTTAGAATTTAAGCCCAGGGTATCAAACTCATTTGGAGGAGAGTGGCGCATTCCATGTTGAATTATGATCTCTGGGCCAGGATATAATTTAAAGACTTTATGGTACCCTCAGTCCACAGCAGCTATTCCACTGATGTCAGTGGGAGGTTTGCCCAGAGATTAAGGGAACAGTGAATTCTTTCTGAAGTAACTAAGCTTTATTTATTATTTGTATAGCAGTCACTCTCATTCACTAAGAAAATATGGTCCACTTTAGACCACTGCTACTTCTGCCTTTTGTTTCTCTTTTTTCCTCATCACCTTCTCTCTGTTTCTCTCCCTTCTCTCTGTCTTTCATGTCTGTTCTACCCTCAGTATCTCCTTCCCTGCAACAACTCCCAAATCTCATCCCTTTTATATGCTGAAATGATTAGCAGTGAAATCGTTAATTTTGTCACAGAAGTGTCATCATTGGGCTTTAGCGTTGACATTCCCATGAGATTAATGCGGAGAGAGGAGGTCACAGCTTTTAGTCATTGTTTCAGTCTGGCTGCAGACTAGGGCAGATATCATGACATCAGTTTACCGCTGCTCATGTTTGAAAAGTAATCTCTGCAGCCATGAGGGTTAGAAACTGACTTTTTTTTAAAAAAAAGTGAAGGATTCTGCAGTGTGAGAGGCCATCATGCAAGTCACAGAACTACATCATGTCGCTGGATCCAGCCCACAAACTGGCCTAGGTCCTGATTCATCAAAGCACTTAAGTTTGAGCTTAACTTTCATCAAATTTTTAAGTCCCATTGAAGTCAATGGGGTTAAAGTTAAGCATGTATTTTTAATTACTCCAGTGAACTGAGGCCTTATGTCTTTGGCCAGCAGGGTTGGGCACAGTATTCTGCAATATCCTTACAATGGATCTCCGTTCGTGAAGTATAGAATGTTTGTTGCCTTTTCTTTCCAATTTGTAGAAAGAGCATTTTCGTAGAAGGGGCTTGGTGCAATTCTGTAGAGACAGATGTGATGGGAAGATGAAGCAACCAGATATAATTTAATTTAATTTTTTTTTATTAACAATAGATCACAGATAAAGGAAACACTTTTTCATACAATACCGGTAATAATGCATTGCACATACTCTGCTTCATTCTAATCTTCTATTACAGTTGCTAGCCATGATATTAATGATAGATAATTGTAGCCTGTTAGTTAAGGGTGTTTTATTTTTCTATTATTTTATAAACTTATATTGCATTTGATGCCGGAAGGTGCCGGGCTCCCTCAACTCCCTTTGAAGTCAGTGATGCCCTGATTAAGAACAACGCTTAAATATATGCTTAAGTGGAACTTAAACGTGCTTGAATTTAAGTATGTGCTTAAATGTTTTCCTGAACAAGGGCCTAAAAGCTGAAGAGTGCTTAGCTGGCTCCAGGATCGAACCCCAGTCCTTATTGCCATTGCAATCAAGCTTCCATTGTACATTTAATACCAATGGTATATCTCTATATAGCATGCACTTCAGGTGCTCTAGAGCTTTTTTAAAATAGCCTTTACTTTAAATGTTTTTTTCACATAAATACAAACAGTAGTAACAAATAAAACAAAAGTCACTATATGGCAAATGGCAGTAATATATATTTTTATGCATAATTTATTTCTTATTTACCTATATATATTGCAAGTTCTCTGCAGTTTTGAACAGTGCTGCATAATGAAACTATAGTTTAAAGATCAGCGCTGCTTCTGAAATATTGTCCCTTATTCTGGTTCTTTGTGGTTGTATGTTGTGTAATCAGTTAATAGTATGGAAACTGGCATTGGGAAGGATTGCACTCTTTTTGGTTAGATGATGGATGTTGGACATGAAATGAGTATGAAATAAGCTTAATGTGTTCCAGTGCTAATCGTGGACAAGACTTATTTTCCAATAAAATAATTTCAATGTAGTATATCCTGTATATGTTAGGTCTATTATATATTAAGTAGAACCTTGTAGAGATGAGTAATGACTTGTCTACATTTCAGATTCGAAAACAGCAAAAGGAACATGCAGAGCTCATTGAGGAATATCGAATCAAGCAGCAGCAGCAATGTGGGATAACACCACATTCTATAATGCCAGGAGTCCAGTCTCAGCCACCTATGGTTCCAGGAGGAACACCACCAGCAATGAATCAGCAGAACTTCCCCATGGTAGCACAACAACTCCAGCATCAGCAGCACACAGTTGTAATTCCTGGGCAATCCAACCCAGCCAGAATGCCAAATTTACCTGGGTGGCAACCTGCAACTGCTCCTCCAAATCACCTCCCCCTCAATGCTCCAAGGATGCAGCCTCCAATGACACAGTTGCCAATGAATCCTGGCACACCAACTCCAGTGCCAGGTTCCAATGCAAATGCACAGTCAGGACCACCACCCAGGGTTGAATTTGATGATAATAACCCATTTAGTGAAAGTTTTCAAGAGCGGGAACGAAAGGAGCGTTTACGAGAGCAGCAGGAACGGCAACGAATACAGCTTATGCAGGAGGTGGACCGACAGAGGGCTTTGCAGCAGAGGATGGAAATGGAACAACATGGCATGATAGGGTCAGAATTAAATAACAGAGCTTCCTTGTCTCAGATACCTTTCTTTAACTCTGACCTACCCTGTGATTTCATGCCACCTCCACGACCCCTTCAGCAATCTCCACAGCATCAACAGCAGCAAATGGGGCAAGTTTTGCAACAAGGCCCTGTGAACTCACCACCTGCAATAAATTTTATGCAAAGCAATGAGCGAAGACCACTGGGGCCTGCCCCTTTTGGACCTGAACCACCTTCAATTCCTGGTGGATCCCCTAACTTCCATTCTGTAAAACAATCCCATGGGAGTATCTCTGGGACCAGCTTCACGCAGAACCAAGTGAGGCCTCCATTTGCGCCTGGTATACCTGCAGGACCTCCAGCAGCTGGTAGTGGTCCTTCACGTGGCCAAGACAGCAGCACGCCCCACGCACCAAATATCCCTGGGTCAAGTCAGTCTCTCATTCAGCTGTATTCTGATATAATTCCAGAAGAGAGAGGAAAAAAGAAAAGGACACGAAAAAAGAAAAAGGATGATGATGCTGAGTCAATAAAAGCCCCATCAACTCCACATTCAGATATAATTGCACCCCCAACTCCAGCTGTTTCAGATTCTACCTCTACCCCAACAGTTAGCACACCCAGTGAACTTACTCATCATCAGGATGAATCAGCGGAGCTAACAGGCTCATCAACAACAAATGCTGTGGAGAACCCGCCTTCCTTAGATCTGGAATGTAAGCATTCCAATAGTGGTTTGCTTCAAAAGAAATTGCCTCAGAAATCTAGTGTAAATCCTGAGACTGTAAAGAGCAAGACAGATGTGCCTGCCAGTATTCAGGAAATTAAACTGGAAAAAGCAGAATCTGATCAATGTTCTGGTCAAGCTGAGCCGAAAACAGAGAATCAAAGTGGTATTACGATAGAAGACAAGGCCACACTGCACCCTGCCTCTTCAGCACAGAGTCCAGCACAATCAACCAGCACCCCAGCAGCAAAAGGGGAGTCAGGGAATGAACTGCTGAAACACTTGCTTAAAAATAAAAAATCATCCTCTCTTGTAAATCAGAAATCAGAGAACAGCTGCCGATCAGAAGAAGAAAGTGCTGGGGACAACAAACTAGTGGAGAAACAGAACCCAGCTGAAGGAATGGTAAGGTGGTTGTTTTTGAAATGCATGTCAACATGTAAAGGGCTAGATGGTGACATTACAATTTAGTGCCAAGCAAGGGGCAGCAAGTTGTGATGCCTCTGGAGCAGCCCCATTGCAGGGAAGGGGAGAATCCCCAAATCACTAATCTCCATCCCAATCGCCCTGCTACTCTGAAGCAGGGGTAAACTGTGCTGGATGTAAACCTGTTGCAGTGTACGCTCTGCAGTATGGCATGCAGCTGTGCCAACGGGGGAAGAGGTGGAATCAAGGTTCTGCCCAGCTGAGCAAGGGTGGGACGTTAGCAGCTCATAGATTCCAAGGCCAGAATGGTCCATTGTGATCACCTAGTCTGACCTCCTGTATAACACAGGCCTAGAACTTCCCTAAAATAATTCCTAGAGCAGATCTTTTGGAAAAATATCCCGCCTTGATTTAAAAATTGTCTGTGATGGAGAATCCACCATGACTCTTGGTAAGTTGTTCCAATGGTTAATTACTCTCCCAGTTAAAAAGATACGCTTATTTACTATCTGAATTTGTCTATCTTCAACTTCCAGCCATTGGATCATGTTATACCTTTCTCTGCTAGACTGAAGAGCCCATTATTAATTATTTGTTCCCATGTAGGTACTTATAGATTGTAATCAAGTTACTTCTTGACCTTCTCTTTGTTAAACTAAATTGATTGAGCTCCTTGAATCTGTCACTATAAGACAGGTTTTCTAATCCTTTAATCATTCTTGTGTCTCTTCTCTGAACCCTCTTCAACTTATCAGTATCCTTCTTGAATTGTGAACAAAGGAACTGGACACGGTATTCCAGCAGCGGTTGCACCAGTGCCAAATAGAGAGGAAAATAATCTCTCTAATCCTATTTGAGATTCCCCTATTTATTAGGGTGACCAGACAGCAAGTGTGAAAAATCAGGACAGGGGGCGGGGGGTAATAGGAGCCAATATAAGAAAAAGACCCCAAAATCGGGACTGTCCCTATAAAATCGGGACATCTGGTCACCCTACTATTTATGCATCCAAGGATGGCATTAGCCCTTTTGGCCACAGCATTGCACTTGGAGCTCATATTCAGCTGGTTATCCACCACAGCCCCCAAGTCCTTTTCAGAGTCACTGAGTCCCCAAATACAGAACAGAAATATTTATTGAACACTCTGCCACTTCTGTATTATTACTGATAATTCTACCATTTCCATCTAGTAATGGACGAGTACCATTGCTAGGATTCTTTTTATTTCTAGTATCCTTAAGGACAATAAGGAGGAGTTTCTTAACACTGCAGAGGTAGCACAGGTGCAAAGGAGTAAGGGCACCTTATCCCCACCCTCTCCCGACTCACTCGCACACAGGCAGGGCCGGCGCTTCCATTCAGGACAGGGGGCGGGGGGTAATAGGAGCCAATATAAGAGGGCGCCTGCGCCCCCGCCGCCCGTAAAAATTTGGGGGCGGGACCTTCCGCCGCCGCTGTTGGGGGCGGGATTTCAGGGGCGGGACCTTCCGCCGCCTAGGGCGCCAGCAAAGCTGGCGCCGCTACTGCACACAGGACAAACCACAATCTGCCCCTACGTAAATCAGCCACTTCGGAAGGACTAATTTTTAATATAACACAATAGTTCAGTCTGTTCACAAATGAATATCCCTAAAAATAATACAAAGGTTAATTGGTTTTTCTATAGACAATCATTATTTTAAAACTTGCACATTTCTAACGTTTACCACGAGTAATGCTGCGGTTTAAATTCTGTTTTTTCATGTCAGCAGAACTATATATCAGTACATTTCTTTTGTACCGTGGCTCCTGTGCTCAATGTTCCAAAGATAACTACCTCCACTTTTTGACCATTTTCTAAACATTCCTACTCAAAAGATCTGGCAATATAGGAGAGGGGGGGAAGTATTCCAAACCTCCTAATTGTGCATCCCCATGCTCTTTTCATTTGTCTGTAACACCCACTTGTTTCCTATCTTAAATTAGGCCTGGGTGTGGCTTCAGTGGGGCTCTGCAAGGGGCCAGTTCATGTGTATGAGCCTGCAGATGTGGGCCTTAACTTGCAAACTCTTCAAGTCAGGGACTATCTTTTCCTATAGATTTGTACGGCGCCTACCCCAATGGTACCCTAATCCAGTCTGAGGCCTCTGGGCATCTCTGTAAATAATAATGTTTATTATTTAGGGTCTTCCCTTTTTGTGAGATAAATAAGCACATCTTCTGCTGAATGAATGACCAGGCTGACAGCTAAGGTGTTTATAGCAAGTAAACTGAGAAGACAATACTGGCATTAGTGTTTATTAGCCCAGGATAGTGATATTGCCTAATGACTAGAATGCAACCTCAAACTTTTAGTATTGTACATTTTAAATGTAATATTCAAATTTTAATTTCAATAAAGGGAAAAAATAATTTTCCTATTTCTCATGAAAGGTTAATAGCCTTAATATATATAAATCCTTTTGGGCCCTCCTTTTCCACTCTAGTCATCCACCGTCTCTCCCTCCTCACTTTTCTCTGTCTTACAGTGCTGGCTATTTAAAAAAAAAAAAAAAAAATCTTTAAAAAATGTTGTCTGTACCGACAGTTGCCACTCTCCCGGCAATCTGCGATACGGCAGTATTTTCTTATACAGTAACTCCTCATTTAACGTTGTCCCACTTAACGTTGTTTCAATGTTACGTCCCTGCTCAATTAGGGGTTATGCAATGCTCCCTTATAACATCGTTTGGCTGCCTGCTTGTAAGGGTCTGTGGAAGAGCAGCGACTTTACAAGGAAGCATTGCACAAGTTCCGCTTCTCCGCCTCCTCCCCCTCCCTCCCCGAAAATCCTAAGCGCTGCTAAACAGCTGTTTGGCGGCACTTAGGACTTTCTGGGAGGGAGGGGGAGGAGTGGAGACGTGGGGCTTCCCTGCTCCTCCCACTCCCTCCCAGCACTTCACGCTTAGGGCTTTCTGGGAGGGAGGGGCAGGAGCAGGGAAGCCCTCCCCCTCCCTCCCAGAAACAGCTGTTTGGCAGCGCTTAGGACTTGGGGGGGGGGGGGGGGGGAAGGGGGGGTGCTCAGGAGGGGGGGGGGGGGGGGGGGGGGGAGGAATGTGGCGTGCTCCAGAGAGGAGGTGGAGTGGGGGTGGGAAGAGGTGGGCCTGGAGCATTCCCAGCAAAATCCGAGCCTGTTCTCCGGGGAAGCTGCTGCTGCAGCAAAGGTGCTTCCTAGTGTCCTTGCCTGCAGCGGGCTGTGCCTGTGTGGGGTAAGCCTGGGGCACTTCCCAACCACAGTACAGTACTGTACAGTATACAGTATAATGCCTTTTGTCGCCCCCAAAAAATTTCCTTGGAACCTAACCCCCCGCATTTACATTAAATCTTATGGGACAATTGGATTAGTTTAACGTTGTTTCACTTAAAGTTGCATTTTTCAGGAACAGAACTACAACGTTAAGTGAGGAGTTACTGTATTTGGCATAGGAACTAACTGCTGTATCTTGGATAAAGGGCTTTGACAATTGCTGACTTGAATAGTAACGGCTATGTTAATTGGATACAGTCCCATTTCCTCGCCCTCATTATTAGTGAGCAAAGCTCATCTCTCTACAGTAACTTTGATATTTATTGGTTTACATTGTGTTACAAACTGAATTGACTTAGGCTAGGTACTTCAGAAATGTTTTTTAAATTATATATGTACACACACGTATGACCGGAAAAGACAAGAATCAAAAGGTGTTCCCCTTCATCAGTTTTCCAACTCTATTTTCTTTGCCTTTTGGTAATTTTTTTTTTCTACTTTTAAGTAAATTTTCTATTTTTTCAGGTTTAGTTGAAGAGTAGTCAGAAGCTGAGGCGACTGTCTTTGCAGTTGGCAAAGAAGTTAAAAAATTTGAATACAAGAACCAATCAGAGCCAAAGGATTATTGTAGCCAATCAGAGAAGAGATATTTGCATATTCATAGTATGATTGAGAAATAATTGTACAATTAATATGGAAATCCCTGTACTCTGGCTAAAATTGGCTATCAGCCAGAGTACAGATATTCACATAGTTATGGAAATCAGACATGCAAGACTCAATCAGAATGCAGGGAAATGTATAACTTGGGAAAATCTACAATTACGCATCAGAGAACATATGGTATGCCTGCACTCTAGCTGAGGCAATTCTATTTCTAAGTAACATTTCTAGAGCTAATAGTTTTACTAGTATGGGGGGAAAACAGTAATTCATCATGTTAATGACTGTTGGATAATTTAATTATTAAAAAAAGGGTAGAGGTAGGAAAATTGCTGGGGAGGGAAATTAGGATCTGCTCACAGCTGATAACTTCATTGTTAGCATTTCTGGTTTTTTGTTGTCATCCTAGTTTTCCCCTCCAATTGTGTTATGACTCCATGAAATCTCAACACAGCCTGGAAGCAAAATAAAGTCAGCTCGGAGTGAATGAAATCTGATAAAAATAAATGGAAGTGGGTGGTGAGGGGTTGGTTGTATAAGCAGATGTTAGGGATCCATCTTTAAAGATATACTGAGTGATTTGGGGTTTCGAAAGTATGATTACAGCAGGTTAGATCAATAATTGAAATATTTAATATTATAGTTTCTTTTTACTTCACCCTGTCACTTGCACCATTAAATCCTATGCTAATTGTTTTACACGGTTATCTCTTTATATGAAGAATTGCGTTTAAAGTATTGTCATGAACTATTTTTTTTTTTGTACTCTCAGTACAAAACAAAATTTAGTTTTAGCCATAAATCCACATTTGGCTCAACCAGGAATATATTTACATGAAGTGAACCTTTGTTCTTGAAGCCAGTTCTTCTTTTATTATCCCCTAGTGAATACCCCTAATTAAGGGTATAAGTTTTAGCAAACATTCAGAAGATGCTTCTGGTCTATAATTTTTAAGGACATTTGCAAGCATCAGTGGAGTTAATGATAGTTCATATATTGTATTGTGGACTCAAAAACAGCAGTTACAATTGTCAGTGGGGTGGCAAAGTGAACAAAGTATAAACTACAGGATGTTGTCTTCTGTCAGATGTACTCTATCACTTAGTATAGTGCACAGGACATTTGGGGATTAAACTTTCAAGTGTCAGATATTTTCTTTAATCATCATTATTTATTAGAAATATACAACAAAACTTGTTATAAAAATAATGTGAAGTTAACATGGATCTGAACAAATGCATCCCATGTTGCTTAACTTCCTTTTTCCATCAGCCAACTGTGGGGAATCAAATGCAAGGTGCATTTGGATGTGGTAACAGACAGCTTCAGAGAACAGATGTAGGACATGAAATAAAGAAACAACGAAATAAACGAACTCAGAGAACTGGAGAGAAGGCAGCCCCTCGGTCTAAGAAAAGAAAAAAAGAGGAAGAGGAAAAACAGGCTCTTTATCCTAACACAGATACATTTATCCAACTAAAACAGGTGAGTGTTTAGAGAATGTACAGTCCATCAGGAGTAGCTTTAAGAGAATGGATTCAGAGTGGGGAAAAAATAAATTTACAATTATGCTGAGTTTGGAGTCGAGCTGGGTGGAGAATAGTAATTCCATTTCATAGAGGATTTTCAAAAAAAAATTCATTCCAATTTAGAACAAAACCCACAAATTTCAAAATAATCCATAAAATCTGAAAAAAAATTGTTTCAAAAAATCAAAATGTTTCTTTTCAATAATTTCAAAATGAAATTCTGCCAGACCAGGGGCCCACAAGCCCTGAGAATTGTTTTGATTTTGATGAATCCGTGTTTTCCCACTGGAACAACATTCCCTTGGAAATTTTCTGAACAGCTAAGATTTTGAGCCTTTTATGATGTGAATGTCACATTACCCGGTATTAAAACCCTCCCCCCACCTTGACTTTAAATATGTGAACTTTCTTATTGTAATAATAATCATCATCAATAATACCTAACTCTTCTGTAGCAGTTTTCATCCATAGATCTCAAAGCGCTTTACAAAGACAGTTAGTATCATCCCCATCTCCCGGATGGGGAAACTGTGGCACGGGGAAGGCTATGCTTAACAAAACATGCAAGCAATTTTCCTCTGCTTGTGTATAGTGGTTGGCATTTAAAAGTCAATATTTAACATACAGTGTTATCTGAGATTTTGCTCCAATTTACCAAAGCACTTGAGTACATGCTTAAAGTTAAAGCTAACCTATTATTTGTACTTAACTCTGATTGAAGTCAATGGGACTTAAGGATGTGTTTAAAATTAAGGATGTGCATTAATCCTTTGCCAAATTGCAACCTTATTTCCTATTCTAATAAGTGTAAGGAAATACTGGTGTGTTTCAGAGACTATTGACTTTTTAGTGGTAACCACTCTACTGATATTGCTCTGGAAATGTTTCTGTCCAGTTAGCATTTATTTGGTGTATTCATCTCTATCCATTTTTTTCTATAGCAACTCTCTCTGCTACCTCTAATGGAACCAATAATTGGAGTGAGCTTTGCACATTTTCTCCCCTATGGCAGTGGCCAGCTAAATGGCGGAAATCGACTTTTGGGAAGTTTTGGTAGTGCTACACTTGATGGGGTTTCTGATTACTATTCCCAACTGATCTACAAGGTACGTTTTTCCATCTAGATTTCCCATGTCTGTTCTCTGTAAAAAAAACAAGGTAAAGGGGATTACTTGCATTAATGATCTCTTAGGAGTCTGTCCTGCGCAGCTAAAAAAGAGACATTTGCTATTGCTAGACTGTATATCGCATTCAACTGTAAAGTATTAGTTGTTTTGCTCTACAAAACATAGAATCAAATAATAGAAACTGTGTTGTAAACAAATTCAAAAAATACAAGCACTGCATTTGCAAACTGATGCTAATTGGTGAAAATTGTAATTAAAGCTTTCTGGAGCAGAAAAGGCTGAATTTCCGGTGCTTTACAAAGTCACTGAGCGCAGCAAAGCATTTCTTAATGAGAATTAGTTGGGAAATAGACCTTCATCATTTGTCCACTAGTCCCTGATTAAGGACTTAAAAACTGTGAACAAAATAATCTGTTTGTTGCAGGTCTAATAGCCCACAGAATTTAAAACTCAGGCTCTTGGAGGGCTGAAAGGCAATATAGAGAGAATAGGAAGAATGTCAACAGACAGAGGACCAGATTTGGCACACAGTTACTCTAGCATAAAACTGGAATGACTCTATGAAGACCATCTGAGATATTCCAGTTTTACACGAGAGTTACTGAGCTAAGAATCTGGCCAAGCAAGGGTAGCTGGTGAACTTGGAAACCAATAATGAAGTTTAATGTCTGTAGACACTGCTCCAGAAAGGCCAAATCCTGGAGTCTTCGCTCAGTTTTTCCTTAGACAAAACTCTCAGAATGTTTGTTAAGAGTTATGTCTAAGTGGTTTAGGAATCTACCACTCCCCTACAATAATATCATTAAATTCGTGCCAGACACTACAAAGTGTGTTGTGTCTTTGTATACTAGGTAGTTTTGTAGCAGGTGTTTTCATCTCTTTTCCTGTGTATTTGGGAAGTAAATATTAATTTTTATATTCAGTGCTGCCTCTGTATGTTTAAAACCTACAAGTATTTACTCTTACTGGAATTGTGCATCTGTGTTGTATTTATCTGTCGAAAGCTAATTTTAAAATCCTTTGGTCTCATGCAGCAGAATAATCTGAGTAATCCTCCAACACCCCCAGCCTCTCTCCCTCCAACACCACCACCAGTGGCTTGTCAAAAGATGGTGAATGGATTTGCAACTACTGAGGAACTTGCTGGAAAGGCTGGAATGCTGGGAGGACATGATGGTAAGCTTTTAGTGTGCTGCTTCCTTAAAAGATGTATCATGTTGGTACTGAAGTATGAAATGTATACTGCACCTTATTTGATGCAGTTTGGCTTTATTGTATACAAATGAACATGAGACTCCTCTGTCTGGAAGGTTGTAATTGATTCTATCCAACTTTATTTTACAGCAATGTATGTGCAATTATGCATATTACGTACAAAAACTATGCTGAGAGCACTATCAGTGCACAGTTAAACACTCAAAAGTCAGGAAAAAACAAAGTGAAAGTTGCATGCATAATGTAGATGACAAGACAATTTTAAAGCTTACTTAGCTGCATGTGCTTTCACAAAGCAGCGTTCCATAGTTGTGCATTCAGCAAACTTTGAACATGCTTAGTAAACATTTTCAAATGCTTATAACTTGGTCAAATCAAAATCAGTTTTCTATCAATAAGACTTTGCATTGCTCTCCTGAGGACTTTTCATGTCAAAATCCATCTTTCAAATTTCAGCCACTGGGTGCTGCAAAAGAAGAATTGGGGGGGGAAGCTTAAACGTTTTTTATAATGAGGAAAAATATATTTTTCTTTCCTTGAAGTCAAAAATTGCAGAACCATTTATGCCAGGGGTAAGCAAGGGGGAGGGATAGCTCAGTGGTTTGAGCATTGGCCTGCTAAACCCAGGGTTGTGAGTTCAATCCTTGAGGGGGCCACTTAGGGATCTGGGGCAAAAATTGGTCCTGCTAGTGAAGGTAGGGGGCTGGACTTGATGACCCTTTGGGGTCCCTTCCAGCTCTATGAGATAGGTATATATCCATAATTATAATTATTATTATTATGCGTGCCAAAGGCGGCACGTGAGCTGATTTTCAGTAGCACTCACACTGCCTGGGTCCTGGCCACCAGTCCGGGGGGCTCTGCATTTTCATTTAATTTTAAATGAAGCTTCTTAAACATTTTTAAAAACCTTATTTACTTTACATACAACAATAGTTTAGTTATATATTATAGACTTATAGAAAGAGCCCTTCTAAAAACGTTAAAATGTATTACTGGCACGCGAAACCTTAAATTAGAGTGAATAAATGAAGACTCAGCACACCACTTCTGAAAGGTTGCTGACCCCTGATTTATGCTCCAATTTTTCAAAAGTTTTACCTACACACAGAAACCATCCATAAATAATTGAAACATGAAAAATGAAAATTTTGGAGTTATGAGTGACTGAAAATAGAGTTAAAAACTGGCGTACAACCTTAATTATATCAGAGTGCAGCCAGCGCCCTCTTACAATGTGTATCAGTAGGTAGAGAGAGACATATGCATGCTTGGTTGTGCTTTGTTTTTCTGTTTCAGTTACAAAAGCACTTGGGCCGAAACAGTTCCAGTTACCTTTCAGATCACAGGATGATTTGTTAGCAAGAGCTATGGCTCAGGGCCCTAAAACTGTGGATGTTCCTGCTTCACTTCCAACACCACCTCATAACAATCAGGAAGAATTAAGGTAGGTTTTTTTCCCCTAAATACTAAGTTTACTTGTTTTGGCCCAGATCCTTCCACCCTGTGCAAGCCCAAGTAAACTGGAGATCCATAGGGTTTTAGAGAAGGGAATGCACCCTCCCCCAACCACACCAGCATGAGAAGAAAATGGCATTATTTGTACTAAGTATCTCTCAGTATTCCCTAGCTGAGATTTCTGTGCCACTAAAAGGAAGACTTCTGCTGTTGCTAGACTGTATGTCCTATTCAGCTGTCAAATATTCATTATTTTGCTCTACCGAAATGGAAACAAGTTATAGAAACTAATCGGGTTCGCACAGCAGCACAGGGTTGTTTTGGGCAGTGGATCCACAAAGTGATAAATCCCACTGTTCATGTCCACACGCTACCCCCAAAAACTCCCCTGCCTTGTAGAGCACAGATTGAATCACTGTGGAGAGGTGCTCCATGGTGCACAGCAGGACTCTATGCAAAGACTTCCCTCCCTCTCTTTCTCGAGCTTATTGGAAGCACTGCAAGTTTGAGGAACTACAGCCATTGGATGTATGAGAGAGGATGGTCCAGTGATTAGTTCACTAGCCTGGGACTTGGGAGACCTGGATTCAGTTCCCTGCTCCACCACAGACTTTCTGTGTGACCTTGGAGAAATCACTTAATCTGTCTTTGCATTACATCCCCATCTTTGTAATGGGGATAATAATACTTACCTGCCTTACAGGAGTGCTTTAGGATGAGTGCAGATTAAAGATTCATGGCACTACAGTCATGCAAGCCATGATGGATGGATGGATTTTATAAATCCAGTAGGGGAAGGCTGTGGGCCATTCAATATGACATGTATTTTGAACACATTCTAGAAGTTTAAATTTATGATAAGCTCAAGCAGTGTGCACCCAAGTGTGTGGCCATCGAACCTTGTGAAATCCTTTCTCATGTTGCACCTGTGAAGAATGGGATAGTTAGCATCTACTAGATGTTCAAGAGCAAAATAGTGGCTTTATCATCTATATCTATCATCTACAGCAAATCTGCTGAGTTAAAAGTATCTCAGACTGTAGATCATCGTTGCCTTTAGTTTGGGAGGGAAGAGGATAATTAAAAACAAGTCTGGCTAATTTTATCTTGAAGTAAGGTGAGATACCACAAAAATTGTTGCCAGCAACCAAAAATCCACCCACTTCCTTCACTTAGTTTTTGTACAAGGCATTTTCAAAAGCTGTAGTTCGTTTTTCCTCCCAGGGTTCAAGATCACTGTGATGACCGGGACACTCCTGACAGCTTTGTTCCCTCTTCCTCTCCTGAAAGTGTTGTGGGAATGGAAGTAAGTAGGTATCCAGATTTGTCTCTGGTAAAGGAAGAGAGCCCAGAGCCGGTACCATCCCCCATCATTCCAATCCTACCCAGTAGTACTGGAAAAGGTAAGAGGCATATGGGTTATGTACTTATTGCTAGTTTCTGTCCATTCAAAATCATGCAGCTTAACTTAATATATATTTTATTTCATTTTTAAGGTTCAGAAGCAAAAAGGAATTATGTAAAATCAGAACATAGTTCAGGAACTTTACCTGGTTCTGGCTTCTTTGGCTCTCAGCTTGGGCCATCCCAAAATGGTCTGAAATCTGGCCTTATATCTGTAGCAATTACTTTACATCCCACAGCTGCAGAGGTAAGGGAAATAAACTTCAATGATTTATATGTGAACTCTAGCACAGTGTTTATGTAGCATATTCTATAAATAATGACTATTCAGTTTAATTTGCATGTGAGCTACTATAGTACGGCAGCTCTTGTAATCTGGTAATTAACATCCTTGCCATTTACTTCCTGTAATTGATAACAACAGAGATTTATTTTTATTGTTTTAGAATATTAGTAGCGTTGTGGCTGCGTTTTCCAATCTTCTGCACGTCAGAATTCCCAACAGTTATGAAGTTAGTAATGCCCCAGATGTTCCATCCTCCATGGGAGTGTTAAACAGTCACAGAATGAATCCGGCTATGGAATACAGACAGCACTTATTACTTCATGGTCCTCAGGCAGGATCCATGGGCCCTACCAGACTAATAGGGTCTTATGGCCTGAAGCAACCTAATGTGCCATTTCCTCCAAACAGCAACGGTGAGTTAGTTTGTATCTAGTTCTTGTAATTATTAGTTTTTCATTTTTAATCATGCTGACATTGGAGAATTTTCAGCCCTATAAACTCAAACTCTAGAATTAACTAGTTGATTCTTGTTTTTAATAATACTGTCTGTTATACAATCAGCGCACATGTACCTGTGCACTATGTTCCTGATGTTCTCAGAGACTAATGGAAATCAGAGATAGAAAACACCTATGATATTATCTTATCCATCTCGCTGCCAGTGTGGGATTGTTTCCAACAGTACATGGTATTCTCACGTTTTCTGTCCCGTCTAATTTTAAATTACTCTAATGATGTGTCTTTCACCACTTTGGGAGATTATTCCTCCATTGGAAAATTTGTACATAGACATTTAAATATATTAATACTCCTATTTTATTCTGATTTATTTATTCATCTCATATTATATAATCTCTTTTTGCCTTACTATTGAAACCAGAACTACAAAAGATTTTTGTCTGATTTAAGAAAAAACTCCCCATCTGTATTTATCTTAAAGCTTGCCTAATGCCCTGCCTAGGAGGATGGAGTCCCACTATTAACCTGCCGAAGAATACTGCCACTTCAACACGCACTTCATTCAGGAGTGTCTTGACTATTTTCTAACAGATTTGTTGGTTTTTTTAGGTCTAGCCGGTTATAAAGATCACAATCAAAATATTGCAGAAGGCTCAGCACTGAGACCCCAGTGGTGTTCTCATTGTAAAGTGGTAGTTCTTGGTAGTGGAGTGCGGAAATCGTTCAAAGATCTGTCTTTCCTTAAACAGGTACTGTCGTGGAAAGTGATATTTATTTATTTTTTATCATTATTTTCAGTCAGCAAATGAAACCAGCAAATAATTTCAGAAATACTGCTTATATAAATATTTCAGTCAGTTTTCTTAAATAGGTTTCAGTGTATAACCAGGGACAGCAATTTAAATGTTGCTACCATGATATATCGCTTTTAGGGGACTTAAAAAATTCAGCAGAGCTCTCTTTCCAAGGTACTAACTTTGGGCTGTTATCTGGCACTATTGGGAGAGTGACTCTGGAAACCATCTTTTCAAGCAGAAGGGAGTTAATCACATTTAAATCTTGTTTTTGTATATTTTCTGCTGTTTCTTTTTTGTGGTAGGGGGAAAAAAAACAAATGTCCTTGCTGGATCTCCATTCCTGTATGCAAATATTAAAATATTTGCACCAGTATGAATTCTGGAAAAGCATGCATCTGGCCTGCAACAAAAATACCATCACCTTTTATCTAAATAATGAAATCATATGATTGCTATGTAATAGAGCTATATAGTCAAACCTATACATAAAGTGCATGAGCACTCATGCAAAACACCGAGGATCAGATTTTTTACAGAATTTATGTGCCTAACACCCATTGACTTCAGTTGGAGTTAGGCATCTAAATACATTAAAAAATCTGGGCCTGAATCCACAGCAACATTTTACAGATCACCACTTGATGATAAAGTTGTGTGATCTATCTTTGACCAGCCTGAAACAGGAAGAGCTTTTGTGGTTCAAAGATAAAAGAAAAATGCCCTGTAGACATACTCTCTAAGTAAAATTCACATGAGAATACAGTAGAGGATTCTTTGCATTGATTCTAATGCACTTCTGTTGGTGGCATAAGATACTGAAGAGTAAGGCCGCTGGTGGTTTTAACTTTAAATTGCCATAGTTTAATATATGTATTACAGTAGTGCCCAGAGGCCTGACCAGAATTCCACCCCTCCTTCTCTCCCCCCACCACCCCCCCGTGTTAAGTACTCTTCAAAAGGGAGGTAGATCTTGTCCCAAAGAGATGAAGATTGGTGTCACAAAAATGAGAATTTGTAAAATTCTATTCCCTGGAATGGGCTCATAACAATCTTTGGCTTTGATTCCCAGGATTCCCGAGAGATCTCTGATAGAGTGGAAAAGGATGTTGTATTTTGTAGCAACAACTGCTTTGTTCTTTATTCAGCAGCTGTGCAAGCAAAAAACTCAGAGAGCAAGGTAAGTACCAAGCTCTGTGTCACATCCTAATTAGCAGCAATTATTGCTGCTACTTCTCTAATCAAATAGAAAAATTTCCTAAGTAAAGATCTTAGGCCAAGGGTTCTTGGCATACTTAGCATTTATAATACCATAAACTGTTATGTTTTAATGGTGTTTAAGTACGAGTCCATGCTACAGAAGGATATTGAAATTCTGAAGCAGCAAAGGATCAGGAATTCAAAGCAAAATCCATATTTACAGAAAATTAAACCTAGGAGAAATGCATGGCAGAGCATTAGCAGTCTTTTCCTGACAGAGCTTTAGGGCTGAATCTCTGACTCTCATTGAAATCAGTGGGAGGCTTTCTGTTGAGTTGATGAACATTGCATCAAGCCCTACATGTATTCCTTTATTTTCTGCATTTTCATTTGCTTTATGTGCAGTAAGAAATCATTAACAACTGTACAAAAAATAACTGAACAGGGAGATTGCAGGAACACTTTACTTTCTTGACACAAAAGGTAGGAAGTATAATATAATGTTTTAAGAAACATGCTTGGTTGAAAATGTGGTCATGCCAGGAGTTTTTCACATGTGTACTCCAAGATGACAAGAACATGTAGTTGGAACTGAATTTCATCCATTCAATCTCCCGTTGTAAACAGCCAAAATAATCCGTTTTCTGTTCGTGGACCCTAGTAAGGATATGCAGCAGCTCATAGTAGCAGCGCACCACCTCTCAGGAGACAGACAACCTTGTCTTGTCCCATTCTATTTAGTTTGGAGGAAAGAAAACAAGATGCTTGTGGATGAGGTCCCTTGCTGCAGATATATATCCAGTACATCACCAAGCACACTGTTAGGGCTTAAAAATCTTAATTTAAAGTAATGATAATAGGTATTGCAAGAAATAAATATGAGTTTTTCCATTGACTTCAATCAGAGTTGGATCAGACCCCTAACTCTTGGATGTGAAGAGTAGAAAAGTATAGTGTACTTTTCCTTGAATAAATTAGGTAGTTGGAGATCTTTACTCCCTCCTGCCCACACCCCAAAGGAAGGCAAAACCACTCACATTTAAAAAGAAAAAAATCCCTGTAGTCAGTCTTGTGGGGAGAAAGTATAATTAGCAAAAAATTCCCTCCTGCCCAACAAAAAGACAGTCTCAAGCATAGAACTGATTAAATAATCCTTTATTAAATTCCATAGAGTTATCTAGGTTTTGCTGACTACATTAATAGTGTTTGACTCCACCACTTCAAATAGAAGTTTAATCAAGTCTTTAGCACACTCCCTAAAATAATATCTTTTTAAATTCTTTGGGCATGTGTTCCCTTTTTAATGTATGTTTTCAATATATCCCCAAGTACTTTTTTATTCAACACCCTAAAATAGATGATCTAGATTAATTTGTTAACTTTAGTTAAAACACTTTATAAAGTTTCAGTCACGTCATGGTAAAATTGTCTTCTCTCAAGACTTAAGCAGTCCCGGTGTGATCACATTCGCTTCAAGGTTAAGCTCCTTCAGATCACTTATCAGTTTAGTTGGCCTAATGCTTATTCTTTTTCCAGTTCTTTTTTCAAAAAAAGGTGGATGAAACTGGATACTGTACTTCAAATGTCATTTAATCAGTGCTCTATAGTGTGTTTGCATAATATCTTACTGTATAACATGCCCTCCTCAGTATAAACCAGCACCCTATTTGCCTTTTTATTGTTGCTGCAAACTGGATGGAGAATATAAATATTGGGTTTATCAGTATGTCCAGATCCTTTTTCTCTACCATAGTAACTAATTCAATACTAGTTGAATTGTACTTATCTTGGGCATTATTTCTACCCAAGTGCATCACTTTATTCTTAAACAATTAAATTTCATATTCTGCCTCTGCATCTTTTCATTTAGTTTTTCACGATGACCCTAAAAAACATATCAGTCTCCGAGTCTTAATCCTGCCCCTATTTTGAAATCCATCTGCAGATGTAGATCTTGTGTTATAATTTGACCTTTTTCTTTTTTTTTAATAGTGTATTTGTCCCTGCAGGATTCCATTCCTCACCAACTTCCATGAAAAATACACTCCTTTAATTCCCAGCATTTATCTCTCTCTGCCATTTTATTAGTTCCTTATCTGTTAATAATTTATCTCCTGATCCATATTTAGAGATTTTTATACAACTTTGTCTGGAGCTTCCTAAAAATAAAGATGATGTAAATCTGTTGGGTGCTGCAATCTAAACCATTTGCTATCTCATTTTTAAAAGTGTCGAGAAAGAGGAGAGGACCCATACTCTGGACTCATTGGAGCAAAAGTAAAGCTGCAGAATTATTAAAATACTGCTCTGTGACCCAACACAAGCCATGGTACCAATGAATCAAGATAACTTATTTTGTCCTATGACACAACAACCTGACAAATTACCTTATACGCTCTAAACTCACCCCTTCTCTTCAGTCTGACCTGAAAACATTATTAGGGGGTATTTGTTGTTCAATTTGTAATACATTTTTAAGAGGCTTTTTTCTATTTATTTCTCAGGACTCAATTCCATCTTTCCCACAGTCACCGATGAAAGAAATGCCACCTAAAGCATTCCATCAGTACAGCAACAACATCTCCACTTTAGATGTACATTGTCTCCCTCAGCTGCAGGAAAAAGTTTCTCCACCTTCATCACCCCCTATCATGTTCCCTCCTGCATTTGAAGCAGCCAAGATAGAGGCAAAGCCAGATGAGCTTAAAGTAACAGTGAAGCTAAAACCTAGGTTAAAAACAATACACAGTAGCCTTGATGATTGTCGACCTCTAAGTAAGAAATGGAGAGGAATGAAATGGAAAAAATGGAACTTTCAGGTTGTGATTCCTAAAGGATCATTCAAACCCCCTGGTGAAGAGGAGATAGATGAGTTTCTCAAGAAACTGGGCACGACCCTTAAACCTGACCCTGTGCCTAAAGACTACAGAAAATGTTGCTTCTGTCATGAAGAGGGTGATGGACTAACAGATGGACCAGCAAGGCTTCTTAACCTTGACTTAGACCTTTGGGTCCATTTGAACTGTGCACTTTGGTCTACAGAGGTCTATGAGACACAGGCTGGTGCCTTAATTAACGTGGAACTAGCACTGCGAAGAGGCTTGCAAATGAAATGCATGTTCTGTCACAAAATGGGCGCCACCAGCAGTTGTCACAGGTTAAGATGCACCAATATTTATCACTTTACCTGTGCCATTAAAGCACAATGCATGTTTTTTAAAGACAAAACCATGCTTTGCCCCATGCACAAACCAAAGGGAGCTCATGAGCAAGAACTTAATTACTTTGCAGTTTTCAGGAGGGTCTACGTTCAGCGTGATGAGGTGCGGCAAATTGCTAGTATAGTACAGCGGGGAGAACGTGAGCACACTTTCCGTGTAGGAAGCCTGATCTTCCACACTATTGGTCAGCTGCTGCCGCAACAGATGCAGGCATTCCACTCTTTGAAAGCTCTCTTCCCTGTTGGATACGAGGCCAGCCGGTTGTATTGGAGCATGCGATATGCAAACAGGCGCTGTCGCTATCTGTGTTCTATTGAGGAGAAGGATGGCTTTCCAGTGTTCGTGATCAGGATTGTTGAGCAAGGTCATGATGATCTGGTTCTTACTGATTCAACACCAAAAGGTAAACAAGAATTATGTAAACTCAACAGAAGGCTTTCATGACTATACAGTTTCCTTATACATCATATGTACGGTAAATGTTTCAGATAAATGTTGCAGGGACTTGTTTTCCTGCGTAACTTTCTTGTTTTGTTTCTATTTCATGCTCAGTAATGTAAGACTTGGGTCTCACAACATAGACTTCCATTATAGAATGGAAAAATTATTTATCTGGTGCCTAATCATTTGCTAATTCTACTGCGTAATGTAATCTCTATAGCAATATGCCAAGGCTGTACTTCTAGCACTGTGAGCTGTACTATACTTACTCAGTACTGTGATTTCAAAGATGAAACTTCTGAGATGCAGTGGTGATGGGGGCCATAGAATAACCGTCCTAGACAGATAAAACAATAATGTGCACTACAAATAAAATGAGGAAGAAAGGATACTTGCAACAAGCTCATAAAGAAGCCAAAACAATATAACATGAACATTGGACAAAATAAGAAAAAATATTTTGTGTGTGTTTCTGCTCTGAAAAGTGACTTTCTAAATATGACCTTTTGGGGCTCTATTTTCATTCTGGCTCAATGATCTCCAGATCAGATGTGTTCAAGCTACAAGTAAAAATATCTTTTTTTCCAGCTGCCAGCTGTGCAAACACAGCCTAGCCTCTGAGAGCCAAGCTGATTTCTTTCTGTCTCTCACATAACACCTGCTATTTACACCTGTGCAACCCCATTATTATCAATTTATGCCTGCAGTGGCTTGCACAGACATAACCAACTGCAACTTACTAAACTGTTCTGTACATGATTTGCAAATCGTAATAGAATCCAGCTCACTCAGTCTTAGCTGTGTTAGCTTTGCAGGGCTAACATGAATATTTTTGTCACTGAAGTAGAATTGAGTCTGAATACCCACACACACCTGTCAAATTACAAAGATGTCGGTTTTTACATAGTCTCTTTTAGGAGTAGACCCATACTTGAAAGTATGTTTAGCCAGCTCAGCAGTATTGTACTAGACATGGATCCATCTCCTGGTTTTAGTCACTTTCTGGGCCTGGAGGCACTAGAAGTAAGCAGTGCACTCAGACCCTGATGAAAGTAAAAATACACCTCTACCCCGATATAACGTGACTCGATATAACACGAATTCGGATATAACGCGGTAAAACAGCGCTCCGGGGGGGGGGGGCTGCGCACTCCGGTGGGTCAAAGCAAGTTCGATATAATGCAGTTTCACCTATAACGCAGTAAGATTTTTTGGCTCCCGAGGACAACGTTATATCGGGGTAGAGGTGTATCTTGTGGTGTTCAACAGAGACCCATTTAACTAACTGTGCAGTGGCATTGTCAAGCTATGAAGGGAGCCTGATTCACTGCTCTTCAACTGCTCTGCAGAATCCCAAGGGTGGTGATGAATGTCAGAGAAAACTGATAGATTTTTAAGGCTCTGACCTCAAAGGACCCCATTGGGCTCAGATGATACTAATGAGAATTGGCTGGATAGAAGAATGGCGGCATGTTTGTCAGCCGTGTGATTGGTGACATCAGGGATCTTGGAGGTTATGGGATCCTTGGAGCTGAGGGAATCCTTGCTACATTGCCACCACCACTATGTCCTACCTTCACCATTAGCCGAATGTGCATCCAATTTTATGGGTTGAAGATGCACTCTCTAGTCTATTAACACCTCTCCTGAAAACTTGCCAGAGGGTCCTAGCAAACTGACCAAAGTTGCTCTCTTCAGCTAAGCATGCTGTCTCTACAGCATCCCCAGCAATTCTTGGGTGGTGAGAAAGGAACTGAGCTGGAATCTCAAACTCAGATCTTTTATTCCCTCCATAACAACATATTGTACCACCATGAGACATCTGGGACAGTAAGAGAGAAAAATCGTCAACTTAAGGAAGTGGAAAATTCCATTTATTTAAGGAAACTTTATTTACTTTGTGGTCATTTTTATAATGCTTAGCAGGAGAAACTTAGCTGCCTGATTACGTGAGTAGGAATTTGTAATGTGGAATTAGTGATCTAAAAGTTTTTATCCAGTGCTCAGTGTTTGTCACATTCCTCAAAATCAAGAGAAGTATAACAGAGACGCAACACTGTCTGAGAGTACTCAACAGAACATAACTACTCAGCTGAGTCTCCATCTCAAACTTTAACACTGTGGTGAAGTGGGATATTTTATTTCATTAAGTTGTTCCCTTTAGATATAAAATCAACTATTTGATACTCTGTGGCCTTTTTCATTACAGGTGTCCTACGCCAATTTCTTTATTTGTTAGCTATAACTACAGTGTCTGTGGGCTTTCTTTATTTGCTCATTATAATCTTTTTCCATGTGGTCATGTAGGTGTATGGGATAAAATCTTGGAGCCTGTTGCTTCTGTTAGAAAAGAATCTGAAATGCTACAGCTCTTTCCTGGATATTTGAAGGGTGAAGACCTCTTTGGTTTGACAGTCTCTGCAGTGGCAAGAATTGCTGAATCAGTGAGTCATTGCTGCAACAGTTCGGGACTTTTATTCTAATTAAAGGTTTACAACAATTTAGAACATCTCAGATGAAAAAGATACATTTATCATATCCGTATTTGTGAAGTTTCTGCCATTGTGAAACAGGCCACAGGGGCCCTTGGAGTGGATAGTCTGCTGGGAGGGAAATTCCACATAGAAGTGTCAACTTCCCCTCCACCTGGGAGCCTGTCTGGTGCCAGTGCTATCTGAAGAGTGGGTGGAACTACTCCAGGAAAGGATTAGCAAGAGTGGCCAGAAACCGAATGATTTGGTGCAACCTCAGCCAGCAGGCCTGTAGCCCCTAGGGGAAACCAAAGTTACCCTCTCCCAACCTAACCGCTGGGGGAGGGTGGGCAGTTGGGGAAATCCAGCCTGCACTTCCCCCAAGTGATTAACCCTAATAGGAAGAGGTTCCATTTGATTCTGTAGAGAGTGACTCTTTCTTCATTTGGAGTTCTGTTTTGTTCCGTTGAGAACGTGAAAGGTTGTAGCAAATGAATGTGCTACATGCAACACAGAGAGTTACCGGATCAATCACACACACACAGCAGAAGGAAAACAGTAAGAAGGTGTGAGAAAGTAAGATTTTTTTTCCTTCACCTTCTTACACTTTACATACTTTTTCAGGGAAGAAGAACCTGAAAATCCAAAAACTGAATATTTGAAAGCCAAAATTTTGTGATTTCCAAAAACAAAAACAAAGCATTAAGTTGACAAAAAAACAAAAAATTATGTTTTGAAATTTCCTCCTTGTGTGGTAAGAAAATTTTCTGAACAAAAACTTTCTACCAGCTTTACTTATAACGCACACCCAAAAAATAGTGCATTACAGGGGAAGTGTCTGCTGTGATATGGAAGCATGCCACACCATGCGCTCACCACATGTTCTTTAGAGAAAATTAGCCAGGAGGAAAAGGGAGTTTTGCTAAAACTCAGTGTCTCTCTCCATATTTCTATATTTGCAAATTAGTTAGTCTGATGTAATATAGATAAGAGTCAAAACACAGCTTTTTGTCAAGGAAATGCTACTGAAGGATTACCATAAGGCAGTGTCAAGTCTTAAGTCTGAGCAATTGTGAGCGCTTTGCCTGTTCCAGGTTTAAAAAGACAGGCTGTTGTGTGGATGTTTTTCTGATGTGTTAATATGTGATTACTTTGTTTCTTACAGCTTCCTGGGGTTGAGGCTTGTGAGAACTACACTTTCCGATATGGCCGAAACCCTTTAATGGAACTTCCTCTTGCCATCAATCCCACGGGCTGTGCCCGTGCTGAGCCTAAAATGAGTACCCATGTCAAGAGGTTTGTGTTAAGGTATTTTGTTTTAACTTCACATAGTACAGCCCAGGGTTTTTAGGCTGCTTAGGGTTATTTGTGCTTTTGTCTGCTGCTTACAAACCCTGTTGTCTTTGGCTGTGTATGTGCATGCCCAAATCAAAGGAACCGCTTTGTTGTCTATGCTAGCTGGCTTTAAGTGTATGTTTGTCTGAAAGAAGTTTTAATAAAATTCAGCTTGTGGTTTTATTCGGAGAAATCTTCAGTTTTTCTTGTATTTGTTTCTGTTATATGCCCAATTCCCGCAGGCCTCACACCTTGAATAGCACCAGCACCTCGAAGTCATTTCAGAGCACAGTGACAGGAGAGCTAAATGCGCCTTACAGTAAACAGTTTGTCCATTCCAAGTCCTCCCAGTACCGTAAAATGAAGACTGAATGGAAATCCAATGTGTATCTGGCTCGCTCTCGGATTCAGGTCAGTTACAACATAGCTGTATTTTTGAGATTTTATTCCTAAATACAATTCCCTACAGTCTGTAGGGTCTAGTAAAGTGAAGGGAATTTGCAGCATGTGTGGTGATCAGTTTCCCTGTATTGTATGTAACAAAGATTGCTGATTTACTTTAAATCTTTTTTCTTTTTCTTTTTCTGAATTTAATTGACTGAAGCTCTAGCTTGTAAAACTGAGTTGTGTTGTTTTACTGGTTAGGCCCTCAACTTTTTTCTCAAAAAACAAAAACAAAAAAAAAATGCAGTTTAGTGAAGAAACTAAAATATAAGAATCTTTTTACCAGCAGCAGTGGGAGGATCATCTGCATATCTAGTAGCTAATTTTAGACCAAACTAGCTCATTAAAAGATGGAGAACAGAAATAATGTGAGACCAGGATGTTGAGTAAAATACTTTGTCGTGTTAATACAATTAAATAGTCAAGTTATTGACTTATGCAAACCTTCCAGGTGTTCAGCTCCACTAAACTTGTTGCCAAATCTGTACACCATGCCTTGTATGTATTTGCTGTATGTTTTAGGTTGGACTGTGGAAGATTATTTCAATGGTTAAAACACCATAGCACACATTTGAATTCTTTGATTCTAGAAAGTATTCTTTATTGTTCAAAGAATTCAAGTCAAATAGCTCTAGAGTAAGACGTCTACTAGCTCAATTGGCTGCAAGATAAATAATTGCAAAGCATTTTCTCTTATTTTAAAAAAACTAGGAAATTAAATGCAGAAAACTGATTTTGCATCATTAAAGCTGTATAGTTAAAATCACAAAAAATCAGGAGATGAAGTGAACAAATCACAGAATGTAATTGCTCAGATAATTCTCTGTGTTAAACTTCAAAAGTGTATATTAATTCAGCCATGTTGCGCATATACTCTGCTTTTCCTGTTTTCTGGGTAAATATATCACTTAATATATCACTGTTTATATTTCCAATTGTATATTGTTAAACATATTGAATGTGTATATATGCTGGAGCTAAGGTTGCTGTTTGCATTTGCTGACCTTTTGTGTTTTTTCAACAGTGTCACTTTTTATCTTTCATTATGTATCATTTCTGCATGTGTAGATATAGATTTTCTCCAAGCATGGGTTGGGGGCACACCAAAGGAATCAAATGTAAATGTGCATTGATTCTCCTGTTCTAAATCACACAGTATTCCCTTTGTAGGGCCTGGGCTTATATGCTGCTAGAGACATTGAAAAGCACACCATGATCATTGAATATATTGGAACTATCATCCGTAATGAGGTAGCAAACAGGAAAGAGAAACTTTATGAATCTCAGGTATTGTATATAATTATTATTTACTTACTGTTCCGTTCCATTCCTTTCCTTTAAGTATTCATGCAACAGAATGAGATGTGCTGCCAGCATTTTAAGACTTCCGTTCTGAGGAAGCTGAGTCAAAGTACTGTTGTGAATGTGGATGAATGTTTGAATTCTGGGAGGCAGTGTTGTGTCTAGTGATTGTAGCAGGGGACTGGGAATTGGGACTCCTTAATTCATAGATTCCAAGGCCAGAGGGACAATTGTGATCTTCCAGTCTGACTTCCTGTATAACACAGACCATAGAAACTAGCAGAAGACGGTTTCACTCCATTGACCTCTCAGTTATAGACTCAGCACACTTTTGCTGTGCCACTTTGCTTTTGATTCTGTTCATCACTCTGCCACAGACTTACTGTGTGACCTTGAGATGATATTACCTTAGACCTTTGCAGTGCCTTTCATTCAAGGATCTCAGAGTGCCTACCAAATATATTAAACCTCACAAACACCAGAGAGTCTGGTAATGTGCCCATCTTACAGTTGTACAAGCACAGAGAGGTCAGAGCCTCAATTTTTAGGGACCACTTTTTAAGTAAGGCTTAACCTCTTTGTGCAATGCAGGGATGTTGTGAGGGACCATTGGTAAAGCGCTTTGAGAGCTTACGTGAAAGGTGCTATACAAATCATATTAGCATATTACTTGAGGGAGATATTAAAATCACAGGAGGTTGCCTCTCGTGTTTATGGCCCATCCATTCCTCATAAGTAGTGGAGTTAATGATAGTATCCTACTTTCACCTAGTAAGTGAAATATATGAATCAGTGCTTCCTTAGTGAGCCAATGGGCCACATCTAATTGTGAATCCAGAAAAATACTTGGAGATGGTCCATGTTGCTGCTTTGTTTTAATCAGTGATTTTTTTTTATTTTTTTTTGGTAAAATCTATAGCGCCTTTTCTTCCCCCCTCTCTTTCAGAATCGTGGAGTGTACATGTTCCGCATTGACAATGATCATGTCATTGATGCTACATTGACAGGAGGTCCTGCAAGGTGGGTGGCTCTTCAGAGAGCTGTGATCTCATGTTTGGAAATTAGCCATGTTCCCTTGGCTGGCTGTTGGGGAGAGATTCCATTTTGTGCTTTTTGTCAATGGCCTTATTCTCTAAGCTGGTGCATTCAGTCTTCACACTAAGCCACTGAAGCAATGCCATCTTTCTCATTAACTCTCCATAGCCTTGATTAACTGTTTCATGGCAGACGTACAGCTGTAGAAAAATAAATGTAATTTTTTTAACTTTTGATTTTTATTTTTTTTACATTTTTCTAGGTAAAGAAACAAGTACAGAGTAATGTAATTTTAGCTGGAAAAATCCGCTCACACTGAAGCTAAAGTCACTCTATAGTTTAGTTTAGATTAGTGTCCAATTACATAGCTTAAAAAAAATCATTTTCCAAATCCTTTTATTTTTGTAGGTATATTAACCATTCATGTGCACCGAACTGCGTGGCTGAGGTGGTGACTTTTGAGAGAGGACACAAGATTATCATCAGCTCCAACAGGAGAATCCAGAAGGGGGAGGAGGTAGACTTTACTCATTTGCTTTTATTTTGTTCCCATTCATTTTATTTTTTTCCTAAATGAACCGTGTCTGTTGTACTATCATTAGCACAGCAACTTACTTACTCAGACTTGGGACGGATCCTGGTGTCCAACATTTCCCCGTCCCCTTCCTCAATATAAACAATTAAAGTTCCCAAAAGTATCTAATGTACTGGCTACTGTAGCGTATAGTATAGACCAAACTTCATTGCCCCGTGACCCCCTTCTGACAACAAAAATTACTACATGACCCCAGGAGGGGGGACAGAAGCCTGAGCCTGCCCAAACTCCACCACTCCCGGCAGGGGGGCTGTAACCTGAGCTCTGCTGCCCTCAGGCTTCTGCCCCGGGCGGTGGGGCTTGGGCTTCTGCCCTGGACCCCAGAAAGTCTAAGCCAGCCCTGGCAACCCCATTAAAATGGGGTCATGACCCACTTTGGGGTCCCGACCCACAGTTTGAGAACCACTGGTATAGAATGATAGATACAAGCAAAGATATAATGAAGAATACAGACCAGACATTTCATAACCACGCTCTCGACATTTTTCTTCCAGCTTTGCTATGACTATAAGTTTGATTTTGAAGATGACCAGCACAAGATCCCATGTCACTGTGGAGCTGTAAACTGCCGAAAATGGATGAACTAGAATGCATTCCTTGCTGTCTTTGAGGGTTGCTTGTCCCTAAGATGAAGTGACTTACATTTTGATTTTGTCGACAGAAAATTCTTACCTTCCTGGGGAGGGGGGGAATAAAATCACTTCTGGGAGTTTCAGTTTCTATTCAAGTGTAAAACAAGCACCAGAAGCAAGTCGGCAAAATCTGAAGCTGTCTAACTTCCCGGATGCCTGGAGGTTAAACTGAATTACAGAATGGTCCAGCACTTTTGTTTTTTGAGCTCACTACGGAGAAACTGTTTAATTTGGGCAAAGAACCGATGGCTGACCTGCTGGAGGGCAGGTGGGCATATATGAATGTAAGACTGAAATCACCAGCGAAAGGGAGAAGTCCAAAGTGCTGGCCACAGCCTTATTTGATAAAGGGGCAGGCCCTCTAATTAAAGAAAATTTTTAAATAAAAGTAGACACCACTGAACAAGGAATGTACTGAAATGACTTCCTTAGGGATAGAGCTAAGGGAAAAATAACTTGCACTAAAATACATTTAAAATACTTGATTCCATGAGTCAGTTTATTGTAGTTTTTGATTTCTGTAAAATAAGAGAAACTTTTTGTATTTATTATTGAATAAGTGAATGAAGCTATTTTTAAAAAAAAAGTTAGAAGAAAGCCAAGCTGCTGCTGTTACCTGCAGAACTAACAAACCCTGTTACTTTGTACAAAAGTGTAAATATTTTGAGAAAAAAATACAGTATAAAAAAAATAGTTATTGACCAAATGCTACCAGACTCTGCAGCAGTTCGGGTGCTTATTATAAAATATCAATAGGGATGTTACAATATGATCTCATGTGTTACTAACCACACCATTACAATTATTATTGAATAACCAAAATCTCAATTTAAAGAGGATTTTTTTTTTAAATGTTTAAAGCTGGCTCAACTGTGGTCTATTAGTCCTTTTTTTTTTTTTCTTTTTTTCTTTTTTTTTTTTTTTAAGTAAACTTTAAGCCTGGTAGAAGGCATGTATATTACAACTCTGACTTTTATAGATGCTTGGGTAAGTTAGACTGATTTATTTTATTTGTATTATATTGTTGCATCCCTATTTCTTAAGTCAGGTTTTTTTGTGCTTACAATTTGTGATAACTGTGAATAACTGCTAAAACCACCCAAAATAGAGGCTGAACATGGTTTTTTCTTCAGAAAAAGTAGTCACTATGAGGTGACTGTTCAGCTTACACTAAATCATGTAAACAGAATAGGATCATGTAGTGGGAGCTTAAGTCTAATATGATAGCCTTCTTTAAATGAAAAAACAAGGAAAAAAATTAGATGTAATTGTGCTTGCAGCTGCAGGACTCTGGCAATAGGGTTTTGGAAAATGTAATTTAAAAATGTGTTTGTATGGATTGTTTTTGTTTACATTTCTTTAAAAAAATAAACACTGTTTTGTGTTTGCTTGTAGAAACTTAATCAACATTTTGAACCAGGTTAGCTTTTTATTTTGTACTTAAAATTCTGGTACTGACACTTCACAGGTTTAAATATAAAAAAAATGAAGTTTTTTTGTGTGCACAATTAAAGTGGACTGTAAACTGTTGGTATATTCAGTAATACAGTTCTGAACTTGTAATGTATATGGCATGATGTATTTTTATCTTACAGAATAAATCAATTGTATATATTTTTCTCTTGATAAATAGCTGTATGAAATTGTTTCTTGAATATTTTTCTTCTCTTGTACAATATTCCAACATCCTACCAGTATTTGTCCTACAGTTTTTTCTGTTCTGTATAATAGTATCTAATGTTGGCAAAAAAAAAAAGAAAAAAAAAGAAAAACTTTTTTGAAGTATACAGAGTGTTATGGGTTTTGGAATTTGTGAAAACAGATTTAGAAGATCAGCATTTACAAATAAAAATATTTTACATCTATAAATGATGCCTCCACGTTTTCATTTTGGAGCGTCTGTTTTCTGTTTGTTCCAGTGTAACCTCATCTGTTTCTACCACTGAGCACCACAACTGTTAGCAGGCACAGATCCAGCATCCCTCTAAGCCCACTGCATCCTGAATTGTCTACCACAAAGCCATGCACTGTATCCACAACACCCTCCAGGTCTGGGCACTTGAAGTTAGGGGTCCTAAGCTTCAGGGGGCAAAGTATTGCCTCCACCAGAAGAAGAGAGTCTGCCGGAGGTGCCAAGAGAAGAGCCAGCCATCCTCCACCACAGTTAGTGCCCAACTCGCTATTGCTTCACACCAAGGCCTCCAGCATCCCTTCTCCATAAAGGGGCAGGACATGAACCTCTTCACCTTCATTTTACATAAAGAACAGGTCTCCAGGGCCCAAGATTGATTTGTTGAGAAGCAGAAGCAAAAAGAATGGGGAAAAGCCTTCCAACGCACCTCGTCTTTCTTAATGATACAATGGGGCTTCCCCCATGCACCCAGACTTACTGGATGTCAGAGAACTATTGTTCCACCCATGTTATGTCATCAGCATTTGGGATGAGCCTGAGTCCTGGTGGGCGCATGGCAACCAATCAGCCCAGGCTTTCCACCTGGTTCTGGTGAAATGTCAGTGTTGTAGAGCCCTGGGACATGTGGTCACCTGGACTTGAGCTGTAGGGCCACTGTGCTGCTGTGAGCCTCCACAACCAGCTGCTTCTGCCGGCTCTCTTGACATGTGATAGCTGCCTCTCTTCTGTCCAGCAGAGCGCCACAGTGATGTCTGGTAACAGCTGAAAAGCAGCAGAGGACAGAAGAGCCCCTTTCTGATGCAGTTTCTCTCAGTTAGCACTAATGGTTTAATGCCCTAGGCCTCTGGAATTCAGAGCCTCGGGAGGCGAGGTATGCCCTGCTGCCACAAACACCGACCCTCTCTCCTAGGGCATGGTGTCGGGACAGGTGCATAGGGCCTCAAATCCCACCCAAAACCTCAACCATGAGAGCCTTGCCCAGGAGCATGAGGATTCCCATGCAGATGAGAACCCCTCACAGCCTATTCAGGAGCTGGTCTTGCAAACTCCAGAGACACCAGGTCCCAGAAAGGTAAAATCAAGTGTCCCCTTCGCAAAGTAGCATTTTGTACTGTTAATGAGCAAGCAGTGTAAAAATCAGCATTTAAGTCCTCTGTCCTTCCCACCTTGGTGGGGTGGTTGCTGGGACTTTTCTCCTCACAGAGTCTCCCTCACAGTGCTCTGTATCCGGCTCCCTGCTCTTCCCTCACCCTTCAGCTTATCTGGCTGTGCAGAGAAGCTTGTCACTACTGTGACGCTCGGTCTCAGGCCGCAGAGTAATGGGCATTGTGCCTGTCTGGCTTTCAGCCCAAGGACCTAGGGACAGGGGCTCCAATTTCAGCCTGCAGTGGAATGGGAATTGTTTTTATCTGGTTTTCTGCCTATTAATCTTAGGTCTGCCAGGGAAAGGAGCTCAGAGACTGATGGGTGGGAAAGGGGTTTTCTCTCCCCTCCCCTCACCTCCAAGTAGTCTGGCTGCACTTTAAAGTGCAAGGAGCACTTCAGGCAGTCTGTGACCGAACAGAGGCAGATGGAGACTCCATTTCTCTCACAGGTGCACATCGTGGGATTGTAGGAAGGTAAGTGAAATCCCTTCCCATGTTCAGAATGATTCCTGATTTTCTGAGTAAAGCCCCAAATGGTACAAGGGCCCTCCTAAAGTACTGACATGGGTGTAGGGTGACCAGATGTCCCGATATTTAACTCTTTGTCCCACATTCCAACCAATGTACGATCGGGACACTATTTGTTCCGATATTGTAGGGTTGCTTGCCAGGTGTCGGGTTGGCACAGGGCTGGCGGGCTCCCCACCTGGCTCCGCGCAGCTCCCCAGAAGTGGTGACAGTTCCCTCTGGGTCCTAGGTGCAGGGACGGCAAGGGGGGCTCTGCATGCTGCCCCTGCCATGAGCAGCAGCTCCCATTGGCCGGAGGCAGCACCAGCGCGCACAGCTGCCTGGCTGCGCCTCTGGGGCCCAGAGGGAGATGTCCAGGAAGCCGCCTGAAGTAAACCCTGCCCGGAGCCCGTACCACCTCCTGAACCCCAGCTCTGAGCCCCCTCCTGCACCCGAACCTCCTCCCATGCCCCTAGCCCTGAGACCCCCTTTGCAGCAGGAGCCGGGGCCATGCGCACCCGGCTTGTGGTGGGAGCCGGGGCCATGCACTCCCCGATCAACTTAAGGCGGGGGCTGGAGCCGGAGCCATGCACTCCCTGACTTGTGGCTTCCTAGGACTGTGTACCTCCCTCCCCCATGGCTCCAGGGCGGCTGTGAACCTGTGGCTGTCCCTCCCCCACATGTCCTGATATTTTATTCTTGCGATCTGGTCACCCTACATGGGTGCTAGCCATCCAGGGCTTAGGGTGTGGGGGGAGAGGCAGGCATTCGTTCAGACTTCCAGGGGCATCCAGCAGGCTAGTCCCACAATCAAGGTATTTGTACCAGTAGCTCTCCTCGACTGAGGGGTCTACATGCTGCCTCCCTCCTGTAAACAGCCTGGGGAAGTACTGCAAACACACCATCACTGATAAAATGTGTTATAAACACATAAAGGAATTTATTAAGTTTTGGGAACCTCAGGCTGGTGCAGCAGTGGCTCCCCAGTGGGAGACATACAAAGGGCGTTCCTTTCAGAAGATCCCATAGTCCATATAATAGTGAGGACACACTACACAGAAATGTCAAAGCTTCAACTGTAGCCACTCAGACCAAAAAATGTTCCTATACCTAATAAGGAAAACCATCTAAATAGCAAGCAAATGGCTCATTGCAGGGCAGGGAGCATACCTGAAAGGTAAATTTCCAAAAGCTCAGAGTACACATCATTTTGGTTCACTTTGCTCTGTCTGAACACAGATCTAGACACGGCCACTCCGGTTCAGACCAGTGGCCCATCCAGTCCAGTATCATGTCTATGACAGCAGTAGTAACAGCTGCTTCAGAAGATGGTGCAAGAAACCATGTACTGGGCAGTTGTGGTGCTCACAGGAGAAGTTTCCCTCTTTTCCCTGTTAGAGGTTTGATTATGGTTGAAACATGAAGGTTTACATCCCTTCCAAAACCAGGGAGTAACGAGTTCAAAGCTTCTCTGAGGCTATGGAAATAATGTTCTGGGCAGAGAAAAATCTGCTACCTGTCAAGAAGAGTTCACATAAAGATTGAAGAAAAGGGGGAAAGGGAGAGCTGACGTTCTCCTCCTAGTCCCCCACTGGCCCAGAAAGCACTTCAGACTTGACAGCCAGCCAAGGAACCTCCAGAGCAACTGCACAAAACACAAGATCTGTTTGAAGCAGGGACTCGTTCCTCCAGAGGCGGGCAACCTATAGTTAACACCCGAGTGTTTGAAGTGAAGTGTAGTTCATTCTCCATTAGCCTCACCGATGCTTTTTGGTATCCAGAAAAAACTCAACCAGGAAATTTCATTTCTTGATCTGGTCAAGCTACATTTTTGATGAGAGGGGAAACAGAAAGCGCTTTGGGACAGGGACTGTCTCTGTACAGTGGCAGTACAGTGGGGCCCTGGCCTCTAGATGCTACTGTGATACAAATAATAATGACCACAACGTTCTGGTGATCTTGGCTACACTAGAGTTTCTGGAGTATGGTTGATTGGAGTCCTACAACCAAGCACCATAGAGCAGCGGGTAACAGTCCTAGTGTTTTAGCAGGCACATCGGACTCCCCATTTGAGTATCATCCGGTGTCAAGATTAATCAGAAAGACAGATTAGAGAAACCTCTGGCTGGCCTTTCTAGGTGTCGTCACCTCCAAAGTCAGGGTTCAGCATTAGTTCCTCTATACAAAAACTAGACTAATTTTGTTGTGAAAAAAGGTTATTCTTCTTCGGGTGATTGCTCATATCAATTCCAGTTAGGTGTGTGCGCGCGCCACGTGCACGGATGTCGGAAACTTTTACCCTACCAGCTACCCGTCGGGCCGGCTGGGGAGCCCCCTGGAGTGGTGCCGAAATTGCGATCTATATAAGCCCCTGCCAACCCGACCCCTCTTCAGTTCCTTCTTACCGCCTGTGACGGTTGTTGGAACAGTGGTCTCTTGTCTTTTCAAGTGTTCCACTTATCCCTAGCGTTCTCTTAGCTTCATTGTAAATAGTTAGTACTTAGTAAGTGTTAATTGTTTTCTCTGGAAGGTCTCCTTCCTAGTGGCCATCACTTCCGCACGACGAGTCTCCGAACTGCGCGCTCTCACCTGTGAGCCGCCCTATACCATCTTTCATAAAGTTAAAGTCCAACTAAGACCTCACCCGGCCTTCCTACCAAAAGTGGTGTCCCACTTCCATGTGAGCCAGAATATCTTCCTACCGGTTTTCTACCCGCAACCACATGCTGACCTATGTGAACAACGCCTCCATTCTCTCGACGTTAGAAGGGCACTCGCCTTCTATATAGACCGGACAAAGCCCTTTCGTGAAACAACCCAGTTGTCTGTCGCCATTGTGGAGCGGATGAAAGGCACACACCTAACTGGAATAGATATGAGCAACACATCTCGAAGAACAACAGTTACAGAAAGGTAAGTAACCGTTTTTTCTTGTAGTTCCTTTCAGTTCAGAACAATTATTTTGTTCTAATCTGCAGTACCCCTTTGGAAGCTATGGCATAAAAGGGCATTCCTAGAACTCTAACGATATATTTCATGCACTACAGAGTAAATATGCTAGTTGTACCCTGCTAATCTCATTCTATCCATAATGCCAGGGCCGTAGGGCCTCAAAGAAGCTGCAGGCAAAATGTTAAAAAATTCTGCACCAATTGGCATGCTAGGCATCTGGAAAACTATTTGCGAAGAAGTCAATGCTCCCTACAAGGTTCCTAGTGGCATTGTGAGGGGAAAGTATATGAGCCTCCTAGACTTTCAGGCCAGACGGGACCATCATAATTATCTAGTCTGACCTCCTGCAACACTGCAGCCACAGAACCTCACCCACCAACTCCTGTCATAGACCCATAACATCTGGCTGAGTTACTAAGTCCGCGAATCATGATCTGAGGAACATTTGCAAAGTAGGTTTCCATTCCTCCACAGAGACATCCATGGGTAGGAAGGTGCTACTGGGTTGGTTCCCAAACAATTCCTTAGATCACAAAGTTCTTGGTCTATACTGGTGAGGTGGTGGGGGATGGTGAGATGTCTATATTTTTCCTGTCTACTCTGATAATAAAATCTCTGCTTATCCTTTCCCTCCCTACTTCTGTGATTCGCTGCTCGCTTCTTCCCCTCAGTGACGAATGAGGAGAGAAGTTGTGCAGCAGAATGAGGTGGTTCTTACCTGACAATTTTCTTTTTGTGAGCAGCTTTTCTCCTCATTTAACCCAGCCTGGTAAATGACTGGAACCCAGTTTGTAACCAATTTAAATGTTTCCTTAAAGGGAGACTTGGACAAATAATTACCATAAGGTTATGTACGTACGATATCAACTTGTTGTCTTACTGCCAATAATTGGTTGCTGGAGTATTTCCACAGCTTTGGAAGAACTCTTCTGGTTGCCTGAGCTGAAGGGTGGGACTTAGCCCTGGTCCCTCCAGCATCAACACTGGACTGCCTCCAAATTCCACAGGTGGGGGCCATTAGTGATGAATGACGAGAAAAGTTGTTAACAGAAACTTATCAGGTAAGAAATTTCTTATTCCTTATGCAACAGCTGCCATGCTTTGAGGAAATAGTTGGGTCTGTGAAGGCCACACAAGGAGGCTGGAACGTGGGAGGCAATGAAATAAAGGAAGTGTGGGATGGAGCTGGAGGAGAAAGCGGGAGAAGCAAATTTCAAGGAAGGGAAGAAGCTGCGCCCACCGGGCCACCTTTCTTAACCCTTCAAGGCAGCATGAGGTCAGAGAGAGAGAGTGAGCAGGCTAAAGAGAAGATTGAGGATCACCTGTTCCTTTCTCTCACTGTGTGAGCAACAGTCCCCATGCCAAGCACAAGGACAGGAAGGAAGATGATGTCCCTCCACTGAGATGCTTGCCATCCAAATGGAGGAGGAAGACATGATGTAAAACTTGAAGGGAAAAGCAACAGGAAGAGAGAACTAGGCCTACAGGAGAACGGCATGACATACTCCAAAGGATTGAGAGGGAGCAGAGCAAAACACACAAGAGGGACCCAGTTGCTTCTATGATCCCCCGAAGTGTGGGAATTGAGCCCACAACCTTCTGACCCTGAGGCAAGGGAGTTACTGGCTGAGCAAGGCTGACATTGGTTGGAAAAATGTTTTGTGGCACACCTGGAAGCTAGGCGTAACTAGTGACAGCCAGCAAGCCTGACCGCTGAATAACCCCAATTTTTAAGCACCCCTGAGGTATGGATAAACAGGTGTTTTCAATGCTTATGGGATCAAGACTTAGCATTGTTTAAAAGTCCCTCAATAATGGTACTATAACCCTAAAGCCCGGATTCTCTCCTAGAGTCGTCTGCTTTAGCAGAGCAGATGCGGAGAAGAGTCTCCATTTGGGGAAGCGATGAGAGCTGTGGTTCTCTGCCTGCTATTCATCCATTGTACTGCAGTTAGCACACAACAATCCACTTAACTGGGGAGTCTAGCGTTGTGTTGTGCTCCGGCTGGAAGCAGCTCAAGTTAGAGGAAGGGGAAGCAGCTGAAGGATGATGGAATTGAGGGAAGTAGCTGGGAAGAGAGACAGAAAAGATGGTCGTGTGGACTCACAAGATGGACTTGGAGTTAGGAGAGCTGGGTTTAATTCCCAGCTTTGCCACAGATTCCCTGCGTGTCCTTGGACACTAACCTCTCTCTGCCTCAGTTCCTCATCTGTAAAATGCGGATAATGCTTCCTTTCCCCAGCTCTTCGTCTGTCTGGTCTATTTAGATTGTGAGCTCTTTGGGATAGGGACTCCGCTCTCATTGCGTGTTTGCACATCTGGGCCCTGATTTCAGTTGGAGACTCTAGACAGAGAAGAGGAAAAAATGAGAGAGTCGTGGAAGGAGAAAAATGGATTCCTCTCTACAGGGCTAAAACCAACATTGTAACAGGCACTAACCACTCTAGTGCTGACTGACTCCAAGCAGGCGACAACCACATTTAAAGACGATGAACCCCTGGGGAGGCAAAGAGGAAAAGACTGACTTTTCCTTTTAACCGTTGCAGTATGGGACACCTAAAGCACTGATTTTCAAGCCGAGCTTCCTGCATGCAGCCATCAGGTATGTTTGAGACCTCCAGGTTTAATTGGAGAATGCGACGAGCTCAGCCAGAAAAAGAACATATGGGGTGTAGGGCTGTCAAACGATTAAAAAAACCAGTCACAATTAATCACAGTTTTAATTGCACTGTTAAACAATTATAAGACTACCTATTTACATTTATCATAAATATTTTTTAGAAGTTTTTCTACATTTTCAAAATATATTGATTTCAATTACAATGCAGAATACAAAGTGTGCAGTGTTCACTTTATATCATTCATTTTTATTGCAAATATTTGCACTGTAAAAAAGATAAAAGTGCAATCTACACATCGAAGCATGAAGGGGCATATGAACGTTCAGCATATTTGGTACGTAAATACCTTGCAATGCTGGCTACAAAAGTGCCATGTGAACACCTCTTCTTACTTTTAGGTGACATTATAAATAAGAAGCGGGCAGCATTATCTCCTGCAAATGTAAATAAACTTGTTTGTCTTAGCGATTGGCTGAACAAGAAGTAGGACTGAGTGGACTTGTAGGCGCTAAAGTTTTTGAGTGCAGTTATGTAAAAAAAAATTCTAATTTGTAAATTGCACTTTCAAGATAGAGATTGCACTACAGTACTTGTATGAGGTGAATTGAAAAATACTATTTCTTTTGGGGTTTTTTATAGTGCGAATATTTGTAATAAAAAATAATAATATAAAGTGAGCACTGTAGACTTTGTATTCTGTGTTGTAATTGAAATCAATATATTTGAAAATGTAGAAAAACATCCAAAAATATGTATAATAAATTTAAATTGGTATTTTATTATTTAACAGTGCAATTAAAACTGCAATTAATCGCAATTAATTTTTTTAATTGAGTTAATTTGTTTTGAGTTAAACGCTTGAGTTCACTGCAATTAATTGACAGCCCTAGTAGAGTCACGTGCTGCTCCTCAGCTCTCTGGGATTTTGTGAATTACAAAGTTAGGGCCAGTTCCGGAGAGATGCTGAGCACTTGCAGTGCCTGTAACTTCAGTGGGAGCTGCCGGTGCTGTGCATCTCCCAAGCATTGACTTTCACCCCATTCACCGAGTACCTCCAATTGGCCTTGTGTGGCGTTTCTTCCTCCTCAGCAGTGCACGTGCCACTTAACTCTACTTCATATATGTCCTAGTATTAATAGGTTCTTGTAGTGCTAACAATAGTTTAATTTAACCCCTTTGTTTCTGCATTTTCTTCTAGACATGAAAGGGTGGGAAGAGACTGTTGTTGTGGGGGGAAGAGGCACTTGGACTCTATGATGGGCATGATATGAAACTTGGACAGAAGTGCTTGAGCAAAGGGTGAAGTGGCGAGCTTGTGGAAGGACGAAGAAGCTACTGGCCAGCTGGCATAGTTTCAGCAACAGTGCCAACCTGCCACCTGGTGGTGGGAACATGGAGAGGAGAAGTGGGCAGAAGGAGGAGCTGCAGAGGAGCAAGAAAACCCCTACCCTTCTCAGTGTCCCTGAAGGGCATCAGAACTCAGAGGTTAATGGCAACAGCTTTAAAAGGCCCAAGAATTATGGCAGTGAGGGTGAATGAGGGAGGGTGAGGGAAGAGTGAATGAGAATAGCAGGAGGAGGAGAGACGGGAAAGAACCTGATTTTTTTCATATGTATTTTGGTTACTTCTAATGGACAAGAGTTGGGAAAATGGATCAGGAGGGAGAAACTTTCCCAAATGATTTCAGGGAATACCAAGCTACCGCCAAGCAGGCATCTTTCTCTAATGTGCAGGTGAAGGGCTAGTCTGCTACCAAACATCACGCCTGCCTACACTTCACAGGGCACGTTTGAGGATCCACAGACACTACTGACAAAAATCTCAAGAGCGCACGGGGATGCTACTCCAAGAAGAATACAACTTACTTCTTCCCATCGTCATCATCTTAAATGTTAGGTGCATAATTCTGGTTCCACACCAATCACTGCAGCGAAAGACCAAACTGTACGGACACTAAAATGTCTTCATAAGCATCTTTACAAAAACAGTCTGTTTAAATACACTTCTAACAAATGTATCCGAATGATCAGACCCACATTGGCTTGCACTGGTCTCTTGCATTCTGTACTTCTGAATCCAAAGGCAACAGACCAAACCACCATAATGATTAATAAAAAACATTAATACTTTATTTTAAATGCAGATACCATCATGAGTCATCAAAATAAAATTTGTAATAGTAACTTTGTTTTAAATACTGTATGACAAATAACAGATGGAAATTTAACTATGTGAAATGGGCTAAAACTGTAAATTAACCAAACTAAAATTAAATATTACAAATGACAATTTTCAGAAAGACAAGAGGAAATTAAAATATTTTCCAGATGAGCTAAAATAATTCAGCCATTAAAATAGACTAAAAATGTAAATTAGCATGATGCTGCCCATGAAACAGTCAGGAAAGAGAACTTCCTTCCTTTCTGTCTTGTGTCATTTAAAAAGGTCCACTGAGTTAAAATATTACCACAATTCAAATTATACTGTTCTAATTATTTCCTCTTATTTAAACAATAACAATTCATTAATCCAGGATAATCCAAGGAAATGTTGATAAATTGCACTTCTATGGGTGTCAATATTGTGCAGCTAGACTGCTGCCACTACTGCTGCATTTGAATGATCCAATCATCTCCTTCCAAACACACAGGTGGTCACGGCAGAACATTTAAATAATAGAATCCTTAAAATAGTCCATGTCAGGGATAGCAGCTAAGGGCTCCTTCCATGCCCTCCAGAATGACTTAGAAACCAATGGCCCAAGAGGAGTCAGATTTCTGCTAATTGCCTCTCTGTGCTGCTTTCTCACAGATTCAGCTTTCCAGATGCCATTGCTGAGGAAGGGAGCCATCACAAATAGCCATGGTCACGTATCCTTTATGGCTAAGCGGATCAACAACCTTCATGCACTGCCCCACAGAGACCTGGTAGAGTCGATTGTTCTTCTGGAGAGAAAATACAAAATATATTTATATATATACATAAAATAAAAGAGGAAATACAAAAAAAATTGGCCTTTGCTCTAGCCTTAAACTGAAAATGAGTGATGCCAAAGCGAGTGGGCTATTCTAAAGCAATGCACATTTCAGATGGTCTTCACTTCGACCCAGTCTACTCTACACCTATAACCAAGGCAATACACCTGTCCCCTGACCCAATTAGTTAAAGGTTGTAGAGTATATCCCAATAACTAGGTGTAAACCCTGGAGAGAAGATTTTAGCCCAGTTACAGGGACCTGGTCAGGTTATATCTATACTATGGTTTGTAAAAATGTTGGACAACGCATGGAACCGGGTCCCATCACTCAGTGGACACACAACCTTACATAGTGACATAGCATTAAAGAATACCCAAATCTGGCACTCAGATACCCATGCACAACTCCCAGTGACCTCAGTGGGGGTTCTGTGCGCATGCACCAGACACACCAGCGTTGGCACGAATGTTCAGGATTGAGAGGGGATGAGCTACTCAACAGCTTGTAGATCCCCTCACAAGGGAGCAAGTCTCAAAGCTAGTTAGCTGCACGCTGTTGTGTGAAATAGGCTGTGCCAACCCCTTTTTACTTCACCTTCCAAGGCCCACGCTGACCATTGTCTGGGGAGGCCTGGGGGCAGCTCTGGTGGGAGTTGGTCACCCGGAGGTCCTCTTTCCTTCTCAGAAAAGGCCCCATGCACACCGCTCTCAGTTCATCAGCACAGGAGTTTACCTGCTCCTGTGGGTGATGGGGAGTTCTGCTGGGGCTCTACTGCCGTTGTTTTAATGCTTACATTAAAGAGTGACAATTAACTGCTGCCACCACATCCAGGCTAGGCAGTGGGGGAGGCTTTGCCTTAACACTGAGGAGGAGCAGCAGCCTCGATACAGATGTGAAAGTCGGCTCAGCAGTTGCTTTGTGAAGTTGGCCATTAAAAGCAACATGAGAGAAAAGCGCAGGTGACAATTTTAGTTTGCCTGGTTGAACGTGCACTTCTTCTCTGAGAAGTGACTGTAAAAACAGCCCTTTCTTACTCCTCGGATCTGCTCCCTGCGCGTGTCCAGGGTCAGACCTGCCTATGCCATTGACACACATGTTTTTACTGTTTCTTACTCCTGTTAGTCCTGCAGAGACAACACAGCTGAGACAGTGTGACCCGAGTTCTAGTCCTCCCTGTGCATTAGAGAATCGATTATTAAATTTCAGTTACACCTGTGCAGCCTCATTGATGGGAATGAATCTAATTTGGCCTGACAAACCTTTATTACAGCTGATGATGTATGGAAAGGAAAAGAACTCAGCTTGAGTCAGAGTCCAGATTGTGAAGCCTTATCTACATTTGAGCGAAAGCCTCTAGGATACGCTGCACACAAATTAAATTGTGACTTGCAGCCATGCAATTTACCCTGNGGCATTTAATTTCAAAAAGGGGAACTATGCAAAAATGAGGGGGTTAGTTAAACAGAAATTAAAAGGTACAGTGACTAAAGTGAAATCCCTGCAAGCTGCATGGATGCTTTTTAAAGACAGCATAATAGAGGCCCAACTTAAATGTACACCCCAAATTAAGAAACACAGTAAAAGAACTAAAAAAGAGCCACCGTGGCTTAACAACCATGTAAAAGAAGCAGACACAGATAAAAAGGCATCTTTTAAAAAGTGGAAGTCAAATCCTAGTGAGGTAAATAGAAAGGAGCATAAACACTGCCAAATTAAGTGTAAAAAGCCAAAGAGGAGTTTGAAGAACGGCTAGCCAAAAACTCAAGAGGTAATAACAAAATGTTTTTTAAGTACATCAGAAGCAGGAAGCCTGCTAAACAACCAGCGGGGCCCCTGGATGATCGAGATACAAAAGGAGCACTTAAAGACGATAGTCATTGCGGAGAAACTAAACGAATTCTTTGCTTCAGTCTTCACGGCTGAGGATGTTAGGAAGATTCCCAAACCTGAGCCGGCTTTTGTAGGTGACAAATCTGAGGAACTGTCACAGATTGAGGTGTCGCTAGAGGAGGTTTTGGAATTAATTGATAAACTTAACATTAACAAGTCACCGGGACCAGGTGGCATTCACCCAAGAGTTCTGAAAGAACTCAAATGTGAAGTTGCGGAACTATTAACTAGGGTTGGTAACCTTTCCTTTAAATCAGCTTCTGTACCCTATGACTGGAAGATAGCTAATGTAACGCCAATATTATAAAGGGCTCTAGAGGTGATCCAGTGGACATAGTGTACTTAGATTTCCAGAAAGCCTTTGACAAGGTTCCTCACCAAAGGCTCTTATGTAAATTAAGTTGTCATGGGATAAGAGGGAAGGTCCTTTCATGGATTGAGAACTGGTTAAAAGACACGGAACAAAGGGTAGGAATAAATGGTAAATTCTCAGAATGGAGAGGGGTAACTAGTGGTGTTCCCCAAGGGTCAGTCCTAGGACCAATCCTATTCAACTTATTCATAAATGATCTGGAGAAAGGGGTAAACAGTGAGGTGGCAAAGTTTGCAGATGATACTAAACTGCTCAAGATAGTTAGGACCAAAGCAGACTGTGAAGAACTTCAAAAAGATCTCACAAAACTAAGTGATTGGGCAACAAAATGGCAAATGAAATTTAATGTGGATAAATGTAAAGTAATGCACATTGGAAAAAATAACCCCAACTATACATACAATATGATGGGGGCTAATTTAGCTACAACGAATCAGGAAAAAGATCTTGGAGTCATCGTGGATAGTTCTCTGAAGATGTCCACGCAGTGTGCAGAGGCGGTCAAAAAAGCAAACAGGATGTTAGGAATCATTANTGTGGAACTCCTTGCCTGAGGAGGTTGTGAAGGCTAGGACTATAACAGGGTTTAAAAGAGAACTGGATAACTTCATGGAGGTTAAGTCCATTAATGGCTATTAGCCAGGATGGGTAAGGAATGGTGTCCCTAGCCTCTGTTTGTCAGAGGGTGGAGATGGATGGCAGGAGAGAGATCACTTGATCATTACCTGTTAGGTTCACTCCCTCTGGGGCACCTGGCATTGGCCACTGTTGGTAGACAGGATACTGGGATAGATGGACCTTTGGTCTGACCCAGTACGGCCGTTCTTATTAAACTGAGCACATTTGATACAGAAACCACATCCCTGGACTCCCATAATGCCATTTTCACAGTCACTTTTCAGGGTAGCCCTGCACCTTAAACACAGGGATGGGTATGAGTATTCCCCACGCAAAGCACTCACCCCAAACGTCCACTGCTGTGACCCTCCAGATCCGTGGCATTTCATGAGACGAGGTGGATCTGATGAGCGAGTTTCTGACACGTCCAAGCAGAGGAGATTATTTAAAATCAGCTCATGGTCTTCATTATAAATCCATACCTGGAAAAGGAAACAGAAAAACTGTTTGCATAGGATCGGTGGGGAATTCAGTGTCCTTGAATGGTTTAAATCCTCTGGTTATCCATATAGGGGAGATTGGAATTTTCAGAGAGACTTCCTGGCCCTACCCTCTAATTTCATCTTTCCTCCCGTCCTGTCTTATGTCCCCCTGCTGCTTGATCTCCTCTAACTCCAGCTCCCTGTCTTTTCCTCAGGTCTCTCCTTTCACTGTCTAACCTCTTCCTAGAAGTCTCCCCTGGGGAAGTCACATGATCATGGGCTCTGTGTAAATAGTTTCTCTGAGCTTGCTGTAATCTAGCATTTTTAAAATTACATATTTTTCTCCTGCAAGATGCCCAACTCTGCTCCTCTCAGCCTGTGCAAAATCAGAGAGGCAGATGGGCGCTGAGAATCTGCCCTTTGCCCTCTGAGATCTCCATGCATTTAACTTCAAGACAATGTAGTAAGATTATAGCCACTCCAGGCTCTCTGACCCATCAGGTCACAGATCCAGGAAGCAAAAACCTAAATTTTCTTAGCAGAGGAAGATCCATCTGGCATAAAGGGACAGCTGGGGGATTCTGAAGCTACACGAGTCTAGAATACAGGGGGAAAGGCTGGGAAGGCAGCAGCAGGTGCCCCATTAGTTCTGTCTCAGCACTTAAAGACTATTTAATTTGCTGAGACTGACTAGAGCCCTGGTCCAGCCAAGCACTTATGCGTATACTTAACTCTGACCAGGAGCAGTGCCATGGAAGTCCCGGGGTGGGGAATCAAATAAAGCAGCATAAAATCTGAGTGGGCTCACTAGTTCCCAGCGTGACCCTGGAGAGCCACATGAGGCCACTCATCTTTGGGTTCTGTTACATCTGCTAAGATGCTTGCAGCCTTTCAGCACAGGCAGGAAATTCTCTGCTGGCAAAGAGATGTTAATCTTTCTGGGTTTCTGTGGCCCAGAGGGGCTGAGACGCCTGCATGCGAACGGATTTAGGGATGACATTTTCAGGTGCAATCTGGGGCCTAGCTAAACTTTCCCTTCCAGCGAGAGCAAATGCTTTTGCTCGTCCTGCTTGAGGCAAGGTGTTTCCTGAGACATAGGGGATGACCATTGTAACACACCGTAGCCCATGTAACCCCCTGTACCCACATATTCACCACTGTTATACGATTGATCTGTTTTGTACAAAGTATACCTTGTGAGTGATCGTTTGGAAAGTCACACTCTGCTAAGTATCACTGTCCTGCTAAAATGTGTGTATCAACTTTGTATATGGAGTTCTGAGATTTTTGCTACATGTTGTGAGTCTGGGAAACACCCACAGCCTGGCTTCTCAGGAATAACAATTGCATGGCATCCCAATGGCACATACACAGAAGCTGTGAGCAAGCAAGCAATGTACAATTCACCTGCGAGATGCTTTGACTCTCACGTACACAGGAGACTGCTTTGTCNAGTCTGGGAAACACCCACAGCCTGGCTTCTCAGGAATAACAATTGCATGGCATCCCAATGGTACATACACAGAAGCTGTGAGCAAGCAATGTATAATTCACCTGCGAGATGCTTTGACTCTCACGTACACAGGGGACTGCTTTGTCTATACCCTAGCAGGTGCGGGAAGGGGTGTTCCTCAAGGAGAAGAGGAGGGTATAAAATAAGAGACAATGGCTTCTTCATCACCTCATCACTACTAAAACAAGTTGTTTGAACGACTTTGAACGGGGGAGATCGGTCCCAGGCTGGGAAGGGAATTGAGCCTGCATACTAAGAATTGTGACCTGCCTGCAACATCCAGAGGGGTGAGAAAGTTGCTTGCTTCAAATTTTACTTAGCTTGGTAAAGTTTAGGAATTAGATTGCGATTTTTATCAGCTTATTTCTTTTTGTAACCAATTCTGACCTTTTATCACTTAAAATCTATCTTTCTACAGTTTAATAAAGGTGTTTTTATCTAAACCAGTGAGCTTTGATTGAAGTATTTGGGGAAATCTCTGTTCAGGTTAACAAGGGCGGCTGCATATTCATTTTCGTTGGTAAAATGCCGGATTTATGAGCTTGCACTGGCCAAGGCGGGCTTGAGCACCGTAAAAGACACGTTTCGGGGGTGCAAGGCAGCAGCTGGTGGGGGACTTGCAAGTGTCATCCTGTATCCAATTCATGAGTGGCTGGCCGAGCACTCGGGTAACTTTGTTGGGTGTGCTAACAGCCTGGCGGGGCTGCTTTTCACTAGCAGAATGCCAGGAGAGGTATTCTGAGCGAGAGAGTTAAAGGGGCAGGGCAATTCCACAGGCTGGATTGTACCTGGGGGAGGTCTCAACCATGCTGCTCGGTTTAGTTCATTCCTACAGAATAATGCAGTTTGTAATTATTACTGGAGCCCCTTACCCTAGAGTCCCTGCCCTCAATGTGGGAGAGAGGGCGTATCATCACATCCATTTTACAGCTGGGGATGTGCAGCAGAGACTAAATGATGTACATGAGGCCACACACGCACTGCACCAGGCCATGGCATTAACCACAGGACCACCCTTTGTCCGGTGAGTTTTAGCGCCACTAACCGGTACGTACAACCAGCTGTTAGAGCTTCAACTACTTTTCCTGTTTCACAAGGTACGGCGTGTAGGGATTTCCCCCACTGTCACCCTTTTGCAGCCACGGTACGAGGAGCAGCTCTTCACCACTGGCCCAGCCCCACCCTGCATGGTGATATTTCAGTAGGGTTATCATGTTCACTCTCATGCTCCTCGGGCTTGTGTGACTTTTACTAAAGCATGCAGCTTCATTTCCCTTTGGTGCAGAACGGTCGTGCTTTTCATTCCACTGCACTGGCCACAGCCACGTAATCTTTTATATTCCAGCTCTAACATCAGTGGTAGCGGAGCCCATTCATGTGAGATGGGGCTTTCCTGCTTCCTCGCTGGGAATTGTTGGCTAGCGATTATGGAGCATGACTACTGAACTTTTCATTTGTTTGGCTGTTGGTTCCGCCCAGTGATTGGACCATTATTCAGAATCCACCATTCCTGGGACGGCTGACTTAGTATGTGTGACAGCCCTACAGGCTTCAAAGCCAGAAGGATCCACTGAGCTCATCTAGTCTGAGCTCCTGTATAACACAGCCTACAGGACGTTGCTGAATTAATTCCTGCTTGATCTGGTGCAAAGCTTTAGAAAATAGCCCAGTGGGATTCAAAATTTCTAAGTGATGGGTGTGATGCTGGCAGGGCAGATGCCAACACTTGCCCAGGCTGCAGGCATAAGCTAAGCCCTAACAAACTCAGAGCTGGAGACCAGACCTATATGTTAGTTGTGTGCAAAATAGTATTAGTCTTATAAGAAAGTATTTTGACTCGCTGATATGCATGTAAGTTGCTGCATGCATTACTCACACTTGCAATGGCTGTATGCCATGTTACAAGAAAATGTGAAAGTTTTGCTTTATAACTTTGAAAATGTTTGCTGTGAATTCAGGCATGGGAATCATACTGCTCCCCGCCCCCCCCTCCCCCTCCAAAAAAAATCCCGAAGGCCTATAAAAATCAGATGGGCCATCAAGCAATATTTCAATGCAAAGTATTGGTTAATGGCCCTATTGCACCTGGGACATGCTTTGTGCAAGGAAACTCATCCTGTAGACTAGGCAGCTGAATGAAGGGAAACATTCCTGTGGCTTTTTCTTTCCATCTTTTTTGGCTGTTTGAACTCTGACAAGACCAGAGACTCCAAACTAAAGCCAGAGATCCCCAGGGGCTGCCTCCTGGACCTGCCCTGAAAAACACTTTGACAGACAGCTACAGCTCTGTCAGTGTTAGGATTTAGATGGTAACTCATTTGCATGTATATGTTTGCTTCCTTTAACGTGCAAATAACTTGTTTATTAATTAGGAAAAAGGAATCTTTAACTAGTTTGATACAGGCCTTGGCTTTGGTGTAAGATCTAGGGTACCAATTGATCTAGGGCAAGTGACTGGTGTCTTGGGACTGGAAGCAACCTGAATGTGGTATGATTTTGGTGTAAATGACCATTTATCACTAAGTTAAGTTTGTCTGGGTGCCAAGAGGGACTGGTATAGTGATCCAGGAGTTCACGTTTGTTACTAGCTTGGTGAAATCAAATTACAGAACACACCACCAGTTTGCAGTGTCTGCCCTGAGGTAGACGCTTACAGTCATGAGCCTCTCTAGACCGCGTGGCATGTGGGACTATATGTCATCATGTTCCCTCCACCAGCATGGTACCAAGATTTCCCATCAATACGCCATTATAGAATTTTTTTTTAATTAGTGGTATGACAGCAGCACCTGGAGGTAATTATGTTCCTTTACCCAGTGTGCTAGGCACTGTACACGCACATGGACACACAGAGAAAAGGAAGGCTCATTAAGGGACCTGTCAGTAATGGAGAGCTGGTGCACAGAAAGATAAATATTTATGCAGCTATGTCCTGTTTCTTTAGGTGCCTACATTTACTCTGCACCTACATTTTTCACTGTTTTTAAATGGCTCCATGTCAGGACATTCAACTCCTGCAAACAGGGAGCTGTAGGGAATTGTCATGAAGGTGAGAACAAAGTGTTTTTTCAATGTGGTTTTATATAGGAGACACTAAGAAAATGGCCAGTGAAAATGCCTGAAGAGGCATGGCAGTAGAAAATTCTTTATTACAAAACTATCATTTTTATTTTACAAAGATGGGTTGTGATGGTGCTTTTAGGAGTGATCTTGCCTGGGATCTATTCTATTAACCACTTATTGCTTGCACCTCAACATAAGGTTTTGCTTTGTCATTAACCTCTTCATAGTGATGGGCCCAGAATGGTCAAGCTTCTTGTTCAGCCAGGCCCTAAGAGAAACAAGTTTGTTTACCTTTACAGGAGATAATGCTGCCCTCTTCTTATTTACAATGTCACCTGAAAGTGAGAACAGGTGTTCACATGGCACTGTTGTAGCCGGCATTGCAAGATATTTACGTGCCAGATATGCTAAACATTCGTACGCCCCTTCATGCTTCAGCCACCATTCCAGAGGACATGCTTCCATGCTGATGATGCTCGTTAAAAAAATAATGTGTTAATTAAATTAGTGACTGAACGCCTTGAGAGAATTGTATGTCTCCTGCTGTGTTCTACCCGCATTCTGCCATATATTTCATGTTATAGCAGTCTTGAATGATGACCCAGCACATTGTTCATTTTAAGAACTTTCACTGCAGATTTGACAAAATGCAAAGAAGGTACCACTGTGAGATTTCTAAAGATAGCTATAGTACTTGAACCAAGGTTTAAGAATCTGAAGTGCCTTCCAAAATCTGAGAGGGACAAGGTGTGGAGCATGCTTTCAGAAGTCTTAAAAGAGCAACACTCTGAAGCGGAAACTACAGAACCCAAACCATCAAAAAAAGAAAATCAACCCTCTGCTGGTTGCATCTGACTCAGATGATGAAAATGAACATGCATCAATCCACACTGCTTTGGACCCTTATCAAGCAGAACCTGTCATCAGCATGGATGCATGTCCTCTGGATTGGTGGTTGAAGCATGAAGGGACGTATGAATCATTTACGTGCCATATGTGCTAAAATCTTGCGACGCCGGCTACAACAGTGCCATGCGAACGCCTGTTCTCACTTGCAGGTGACATTGAAAACAAGAAGAGGGCAGCATTATCTCCTGCACATGTAAACAAACTTGTTTGTCTGAGCGATTGGCTGAACAGGAAGTAGGACTGAGTGGACTTTTAGGCTCTAAAGTTTTATAGATTCATAGATTGTAGGACTGGAAGGGACCTCGAGAGGTCATTGAGTCCAGTCCCCTGCCCTCATGGCAGGACCAAATACTGTCTAGACCATCCCTGATAGACATTTATCTAACCTACTCTTAAATATCTCCAGAAATGGAGATTTCACAACCTCCCTAGGCAATTTATTCCAGTGTTTAACCACCCTGACGGTTAGGAACTTTTTCCTAATGTCTAACCTAAACCCCCCTTGCTGCAGTTTAAGCCCATTGCTTCTTGTTCTATCCTTAAAGGTTAAGGTGAACAAGTTTTCTTCCTCCTCCTTATGACACCCTTTTTGATACCTGAAAACTGATGATATGTCCCCTCTGTCTTCTCTTTTCCAAACTAAACAAACCCAATTCTTTCAGCCTTCCTTCATAGGTCATGTTCTCAAGACCTTTAATCATTCTTGTTGCTCTTCTCTGGACCCTCTCCAATTTCTCCACATCTTTCTTGAAATGCGGTGCCCAGAACTGGACACAATACTCCAGTTGAGGCCTAACCAGCGCAGAGTAGAGCGGAAGAATGACTTCTCGTGTCTTGCTCACAAAACACCTGTTAATACATCCCAGAATCACGTTTGCTTTTTTTGCAACAGCATCACACTGTTGACTCATATTTAGCTTGTGGTCCACTGTAACCCCTAGATCCCTTTCTGCCGTACTCCTTCCCAGACAGTCTCTTCCCATTCTGTGTGTGTGAAACTGATTGTTCCTTACTAAGTGGAGCACTTTGCATTTGTCTTTGTTAAACTTCATCCTGTTTACCTCAGACCATTTCTCCAATTTGTCCAGATCATTTTGAATTATGACCCTGTCCTCCAAAGCAGTTGCAATCCCTCCCAGTTTGGTATCATCTGCAAACTTAATAAGCGTACTTTCTATGCCAATATCTAAGTCGTTAATGAAGATATTGAACAGAGCCGGTCCCAAAACAGACCCCTGCGGAACCCCACTTGTTATGCCTTTTCAGCAGGATTGGAAACCATTAATAACAACTCTCTGGGTACGGTTATCCAGCCAGTTATGCACCCACCTTATAGTAGCCCCATCTAAATTGTATTTGCCTAGTTTATCGATAAGAATATCATGCGAGACCGTATCAAATGCCTTACTAAAGTCTAGGTATACCACATCCACCGCTTCTCCTTTATCCACAAGACTCGTTATCCTATCAAAGAAAGCTATCAGATTGGTTTGAGACAATTTGTTCTTTACAAGGCCAGCTGTTGGCTGTCTAGGTGCACGCTCTGGTATCAAACCAAGGAGAGCACGCTGGCATGAACAAACAGAACCCTCTCAAACTGGTCCAGAGTGAGGGTGATTGCATCCAAGTCACCTCTCTGCTTTGGGAGTCTGTCTGTCAGTGCTCCTCAGTCATCGTTCCCCTAAGGGCCCAGGCTCTGCACTCTGCTGAGCAGCTGGCCTGCGGCAGGATCGCAGCAGCCAGTTTCCCCGCTGGAGACAGGGAGGGCCCTGCATCAGATTCATCCACCAGACAGTAATGCAGGGAGAGTATTTGCTGCTGATCTTGTTCCTGGGAACATGATCCTATCACCCCTGGCAGCGAGGAGAGGATCCTGCGTTTGTCCTTCCTCTCTCCAGTCAGGCATGGGGGCACGGAAGGATGGCTGACTCACTAGCTGTCAATAGCGATTCCCTTGGATTTCCCAGGACCAGGAGAGGGTCTGTGTGAATTGATCCTGAGTTTTGTTTTTGAATGCAGTTATTTTTTTGTACATAATTCTACATTTGTAAATTCAACTTTCATAATAAAGAGACTGTACTACAGTACTTGTATTAGGTGAATTGAAAAACACTTGTTTTTTACAGTGCAAATATTTGCAATCAAAAATACGAAGTACAGTGCTAACTTTATATTGTTTTGTAATTGAAATCAATATATTTGAAAATGTAGAAAACATCCAAAAATATATTTAAATAAATGGTATTCTATTATTAACAGTGTGATTTATTGCTCAATTAATCAAGATTAATTGTTTTAATCATGCGATTTAACACAACTTTGAACAACAAAACATACAGGTGGTAAAGTTCATGGTCCTGATTCTGGTCTCAGTAACACTGGTATATATAAGGAGTAACTTCATTAATTCTCCTCTTGTCACTTACATTAACTCTATTACTCTTAATTGACACCAGTGTGAATGAGTAATCATATCAAAAATAAACAGGCCAATTTGTGTTCTAAAGTGCTAAGTGGGTTATTTTTTCTCAAATTGGTTTGATTTCACACAGCTCATAACACCACAATCACACACTGCCTTCTAGGTAAGTGTCCTGTGAATCTGCATGAGTTTCACACTTTCCCAGTATAAAAAAAACAAATTCAGTTCATTAAAGCCAGGCAAATTAAATGAATGCTGCCTTTATTTTTTCTGGCAAACTCTAAAATAGCCTCCTTGAATGTCATGTGACTCAGGATATTGTCTCACTTGGATAGCATAATTAAGAGATCTGCAAGTCACTGATTATCATAGACTATTTTAATATGGCAGAAATTCCCAGTGCGAGCTGCTGTCCTAACTTTATAGGACCTGCTCTCTCTCTAACATTTCTAGCATAGAGCCTGTCGTAAGAATGAAAGGAAGGAAAGATAGCAACAGGGGCTGTATTATTATTAAACAGGGTGACAAAGATGAAAAGAAGTCAAACAGAGAAAAGGGATAAAAGTTGGGAGGAGAAGCAGCAGAGATTTAAGCAAAAAATGAGAAGACAGGGTAGTGGGAGATAAAAAGTAAGCTAAAAATGATTCATCTACCTTCATTAGCTAATGTGCAAGGCATTACTTCTCTAGAAAGATCCTATGCAAACCAGCTGAAATTCATTTCAAGTAATTGTGTTTCTAATTTTTTTCCAAACAGACTATGTTCTTCATTTTCAGATTAGAACAGCAATAATGATCTGCAGATTGGCAACCAACTGGGGTTCAAATGATGTAACTCTAAACACTAAAGTCTACCTGTTTAATATCATTAGATTAGTCTGTCTGTGAAGACTGGCTGTGATTGTAGCTCATTGTTACAGCCTTGCCGGGCTACTAATTAAAAGGTCACACTGAGGACCACTGCACAGGAAGCAAATCTTCTATGGCAGCTAGTTTCTGGTAGGAGCTTGACAAGGCAGAGAGTTAGGAATTTTCTGTTCACATTCTTTAACGACTGTTGTTTGGATTCATGCTCAAGCAAGGTGTCCACGCTAGGTCTATCCCTCCATTCTAACTTTCAGCGCACAGGGCACCTTTACCTTGTCTTCTCTTCACTTCTATGATTGCACTGGCCCTTCGCTTGAGAGAGAGAGAGAGCACTGGAACATTTCTGTTTCTAAGAGTGGAGCTCCATCCCAGCTAGTGGTGGTGAAGAGGATGCTGTTTACAATATCTATAATTGCTGCTCTCTAGAGAGATTATTTACATTACTACAGCACCTAGGAAACCCCCTCATGGGCCAGGACCCCATTGTGCTAGTTACTGTACAAACACAAAAAGGCAGTCCTTGCCCAAGAGGCAACAGCTGAACACAGGCAGACAGGCGAGTACAAGAAGCTGACTCAGCACACCAGTAGCCCAAGCTATAAGTTGTGATAATCACTCACATGCTCCGTTCTCCTCCATGCTGAGGGTATTCTATGTACCCATAATAAACGCAGGGAACTTAGCTGACTGTTTAGGATGAAATCAAAGAAAATAGTTGGACTGCAATTAAAGTTTAATTAATTGCTCATATTGTCAAAGGTAATCTAGTCCTTGGCTGTGGTTAGGCAGAATTCCTCCCACCCCCTTGAACTTGTTTTTAATGGCTTGTCAGATTTGCTGAATGCTGTAGGGCGGCTTTCTTTCTTCAGGGAAGTTTTTAGTGTCTCCCTTGCTGAGGACTGTTTGCATCTGGTAAAACAGGGCCTGCTCAGGAAGAGATTGTAGAAAAGGGCTAAGGTTCCATGTGGTTGCTAGCACCTTTAGTTAGGGTGACCCTATTTCCCTATGCTGAATACGGGACACCTGGTAAAATTACTCGTATGCAAGCGAGTTCAATAATACAAGTTCAACGGCAATCAATCAGAACTATGCAATACAAACATTGGAATTAACACCAAGTTGACTGAGCCCCTGTTTAAAAAAAAATACTGCGCAGTTGGATTTTATTTACCTTTTATCTTTAAGACTTTAGGGGTGACACACACCCCTACCTCCCCACACACACGAAGGGGTGAGACACACACACTCCCGTACATCAGCATGGATTCACCAAGGGAAAGTTATGCCTGACTAACCTAATTGCCTTCTATGAGGAGATAACTGGGTCTGTGGATGAGGGGACAGCAGTGGATGTGTTATTCCTTGACTTTAGCAAAGCTTTTGATACAGTCTCCCACAGTATTCTTGCCGGCAAGTTAAAGAAGTATGGGCTGGATGAATGGACTATAAGGTGGATAGAAAGCTGACTAGATCGTCGGGCTCAACGGGTAGTGATCAACGGCTCCATGTCTAGTTGGCAGCCGGTTTCAAGTGGAGTGCCCCAAGGGTCGGTCCTGGGGCCGGTTTTGTTCAATATCTTCATTAATGATCTGGAGGATGGCGTGGACTGCACTCTCAGCAAATTTGCAGATGACACTAAACTGGGAGGAGTGGTAGATACGCTGGAGGGTAGGGATAGGATACAGAGGGACCTAGACAAATTAGAGGATTGGGCCAAAAGAAACCTGATGAGGTTCAACAAGGACAAGTGCAGAGTCCTGCACTTAGGACGGAAGAATCCCATGCACTGTTACAGACTAGGGACCGAGTGGCTAGGCAGCAGTTCTGCAGAAAAGGACCTAGGGGTTACGGTGGACGAGAAGCTGGATATGAGTCAACAGTGTGCCCTTGTTGCCAAGAAGGCTAACGGCATTTTGGGCTGTATAAGTAGGGGCATTGCCAGCAGATCGAGGGACGTGATCGTTCCCCTCTATTCGACATTGGTGAGGCCTCACCTGGAGTACTGTGTCCAGTTTTGGGCCCCACACTACAAGAAGGATGTGGAAAAATTGGAAAGAGTCCAGCGGAGGGCAACAAAAATGATTAGGGGGCTGGAGCACATGAGTTATGAGGAGAGGCTGAGGGAACTGGGATTGTTTAGTCTGCAGAAGAGAAGAATGAGGGGGGATTTGATAGCTGCTTTCAACTACCTGAAAGGGGGTTCCAAAGAGGATGGATCTAGACTGTTCACAGTGGTACCAGTTGACAGAACAAGGAGTAATGGTCTCAAGTTGCAGTGGGGGAGGTTTAGATTGGATATTAGGAAAAACTTTTTCACTAGGAGGGTGGTGAAGCCCTGGAATGGGTTACCTAGGGAGGTGGTGGAATCTCCTTCCTTAGAGGTTTTTACAGTCAGGCTTGACAAAGCCCTGGCTGGGATGATTTAGTTGGGATTAGGTCCTGCTTTGAGCAGTGGGTTGGACTAGATGACCTCCTGAGGTCCCTTCCAACCCTGATATTCTATGATCTCTCACACAGGGGAGGTGACCGAATCAACCTGGCGCTCTGTGCTCTCCATGCCTGGCTGAGCCCCCAGGACCCGCCTCTCCTGGTATCTGCGGCCACGTCTTCCTGAGACAACACATGGAGGGGAAGCATGCAGGGTCACATGTTCCCCCTCCCCAGATCTGTGCCAGGGTTCACACCAGAATGTGACCCAGCAGCAGCCTTTCGGCACTGTGTGGAAGGGAAGTGACAGGAGCTGCTTCCAGCCGCAGGGGGGGAGGAGGCGAGGAAGGGATGACCTGGCCCATGTCCTTGCAGAGCTCATCTCTTCCCCCCACAGGGCTGAAAGCAGCTCCCATGTCTCTTCCTGCACGTACAGTGTCGAAAGGCAGCTAACACCTCCAGGCTGCTGCTGGCCACCGACATAACCCAGCCGCCTCCAGTCCCCCGGCTACAGTGAAGGCAGGAAGGGGTTAAGCCCTAAAGATGCATTGTGCACCAGGGCCCAGGGAACCTGACTGAAGGGGCTTCAGCGAACCCAGCCAGAGAGGTGGCTCAGGAGAGGAGGGGACGGAGCAGCCCCACGCTCCCTGGGGGTAGGACCCAGGGCACGGGAAGAGGGTGCTGTGGAGCCTGCAGGGTCAGGAGGCGAACAGGATGGCAATCGCTTCCCCCCCACCACTCCAGAGCTTAGCTGGGGGGTGTAGAGGCTTCCCCGTGCCAGGGCTGTGCGGGGCTTTGGCACATGCAGGGCTCAGCTCCTCCTGGCCAGAGCCCTGAGCCGGAGGGTCTTGGACTTTCCCGAGGCGCCGGCCCAGCCCTAGGCTGGTGTGCTGCAGAGCGAGAAGTGTGAGCGGCAGCCCGGAGAGATTTTAGTTTCACTTTTGTAGGAGCCACGAGATGTTTGTGAGAGCCCTGCAGGGGGTCTGAATCTGCTCCAGGGGTGGCAGGCAGGCTCGGTGTCGATGTTCTTGTCGGCACTGTGGTGGAACGCGTTGCCAGCACTGGGTCCATTGTCGGTGCCGGCAGGAGCGGTGCCGAGGAGAGCGTCCCGCTGCGGGAAGTCGGGTCCCTGCTTTTGCGCCCCGCCTGTGTTGCTGCTGAAGTGCTGGGGCGGTCAGAGTTGCCTGTTCTCATTACTGACAGCACCAAGGGTAAAGACCTTGCAGGAGATGCTTTAGGGAAAACTCACAGAGACTCTCCTCTGTAATCCCGAAGGACGGAGAAGCGCACTGAGGGTGAAGCCGGGCTCCCGGTTGGTTCTGACTTGGTGGGGGAGCATGAGGGAGAGGGTTTACTGCCCTTCTCTGTAGCTCTAGTTTTTAAGTTGGTGCAGTGGAGACACTTCATAAGGACGTGTGTCTCACCAAAGCATTTAACGCAGAGCGAGTGCCCCTCAGACCGCGGCATAGACTCCTTGCAGGAGCCACATNGGGAGATGCTTTACCCTTTTGAGTGTCTCTGAGGAGACATTAGGGCTTCCTGCCTCTTCGCGTGAGAGGGTGAAGCCGGGCTCCCGGTCGGTTCTGACTTGGTGGGGGAGCATGAGGGAGAGGGTTTACTGCCCTTCTCCGTAGGCGGCTGCAGAGCTTTCTCCATGAGAAGCATTTTTAGCCGCAAGTCTCTGTCACGGCGAGCTCTAGTTTTTAAGTTGGTGCAGTGGAGACACTTCATAAGGACGTGTGTCTCACCAAGGCATTTAACGCAGAGCGAGTGCCCCTCAGACCGCGGCATAGACTCCTTGCAGGAGCCACATTTCTTAAAGCCTGGCGACCCCGGCATCATGAAAGTATGAGCGGCCGGGGAAGTCTCAACAAGAGACTAACTTGAGGGGATTTTTTGGGGGGGGGGGGGAGAGAGAGAAGAAGAAACTAATGAACTATGCTAAAGGAAAGGGAGAACTGGGAAATGGCTAGCTAAATATTCCTATTTTTCTCTACTTATTTCCTACAGTAGCCAGGGAAGAGATGAGCCCTGCCCTGAGTCCCGTCTTCAGCGGAGGATGGTTGAGAAGGAACTGATGGGGGTGCGGGACGCGCGTGCTCAGGGAGACCCTAACGACGCTGCGAGACAGCAGCTGGGCGTGTGCGTCCCAACCAGGCGCTGCTACCGAAGATCTATGATCAACGGCGCCAGGACACACCATCACCTGGAGTGGAGCACGCACAGGGACAGCACTCGAAGAACAACTCCTCCCTATGGAGCATGACATGTTCCTCCAACAAAGGCACTACCCCTCCCTAGTATCCCCCATACACCCCACTTTAACCATTAGATGCTATGCAAAACACCTGCTTTCTCTCTCCCCATTNAAGTCCCGTCTTCAGCCGAGGACGGTTGAGAAGGAACTGATGGGGGTGCAGGACGCGCGTGCTCAGGGAGACCCTAACGACGCTGCGAGACAGCAGCTGGGCGTGTGCGTCCCAACCAGGCGCTGCTACCGAAGATCTCTGATCAACGGCGCCAGGACACACCATCACCTGGAGTGGAGCATGCACAGGGACAGCACTCGAAGAACTACTCCTCCCTATGGAGCATGACATGTTCCTCCAACAAAGGCACTACCCCTCCCTAGTATCCCCCATACACCCCACTTTAACCATTAGACGCTATGCAAAACACCTGCTTTCTCTCTCCCCATTTTCTCCTTTGAAATACAGAATAAGCCTTGATAGCACAGGGTTAAGT
>QXTE01000234.1:250184-332375 GCA_003942145.1 Platysternon megacephalum
GGGGGGGGGGGGGGGGAATTAGTAGCCCTCATGGTTGAAGAGAAAGAGCTTGAAAACAAAATACTGTGACAGACCCTGACCAGTTGGGCGCAGTAGCCTGGTAAAAGGAAAACACACTGGACACTGGATGAATAGTTACGTGTAAACTGATTCAGCACTGCATTTGCACAGTCAATTAGTAAGACTGCTAGCTTTTTATAAGATATAAAATAAATCGCAGAGGAAAATCTTGACTCCAAAACCATAATAAAACAAAAGCATATTTTTGCTACTGATGGTAATAGCTTCTCCCTAAGGAACTCTCACTTGCTTTGTTAAAACTACTTGATGAAATACAAGAGTTACTGAGAAAAAAAGAAAAAAAATTACTTACCTGTCACTCTTGTTCTCTGAAGATACAAGCTGCAGTAGATCACTGCTCAGAGCTCTGGCATCTCCCCACAAGTCTCACAGGACTAGCAGGGATCCAAGCTCTAAAGCAGGGGTGGGCAAACTATGGCCCGTGGGATTGCCACCCCTGTGGCGCCGTGGGCCCCATACTGCTCCCGGAAGTGGCCGGCACCACGTCCCTGCATTCCCTGGGGGGAGGGAGGGAGGGAGGGCCAGAGGGCTCCGTGCACTGCCCTCACCTGCAGGCACCGCCCCCCACCGCTCCCATTGGCCGGGAACGGGGAACCGCGGCCAATGGGAGCTTCGGGGGAGGTACCCGCAGGTGAGGGAAGCGCGGTGAGCCCTCAGCTCTACACTTCTCCCCCAGGGGTAGGAGGGACGTTGTGCCGGCTGCTTTCGGGAGCAGCGCGGGGCCAGGGCAGGCAGCCCGCCTGCCTTAGCCCCGCTGCCACCTCAGAGCCACTCCAGGTAAGCGGCACCGGGCCAGAGGCCGCACCCTGAACCCCTCCTGCACCCCAACCCCCTGCCCTGAGCCCCCTTGTACACCCCGCACCCCTCCTGTGGCCCAACCCCCTTGCCCTGGGCCCCCCGCCGAACCCCTCCTGCACCCCAGCCCCCGGCCCTGAGCCCCCTGCTGCACCCCAACCCACTGCCCTGAGCCCCCTTGCACCCCCCGCACCCCTCCTGTGGCCCAACCCCCTTGCCCTGGGCCCCCTCTCCCCCGCCGCTCCCCTCTCTCGCCCCCCCCCCCCCCCTCCCCGCCCCCCCCCCCCACCCCCAGTCCCCTTCCTCCCACCTCCCCCCCCCCCCCCCCACCCCCAGTCCCCTTCCTCCCACCTCCCCCCCCCCCCCCCGCCCTGCCCCCCCCCCCCGCCGCGCCCCCCCCCCCCCCCCCACGCCGCCCCCCCCCCCCCCTTCCCCCCCCCCCCCCTGCCCCCCCCCCCCCCCCCGCCCTGAGCCCCCTGCTGCACTCCGCATCCCCTCCTGCACCCCAACCCCCTGCCCCAGCCCTACAGTCATGGCCCTGCATGCAATTTCCCCACCCAGATGTGGCCCTCGGGCCAAAAAGTTTGCCCACCCCTGCTCTAAAGCCACTGGTTCCAGTGGGTGGCATCGTGCACTGCCTCCACAGTGGACCCACTAGGCCCCTTAGTGTCTTAAGACATCAGTACTTTCCTAAACTAACGTATAAATAACAGCGCCAAGTTTTCCAAACTGACTAGTGATTGCAGGTGCCTTAATTTTGGGGTGACCATCTTGAAACCCCTTAAAGGAGCCTGATTTTCAGAGAACTAGAGTTACCAGACCCCCAAGTCACAATGTGCTAATGGTGCCATACAACGAGAAACCCAGAAAATGCAATACTTGTCTTAATTAAAAACAAACTGAACAGAGGCAGAGTGCAAGGGGGACAGTGGACAAAGAAGCAGCACATACATATCGTGAATCCCCAGAACTAGTTAACAACTGACTGTCTGTAGCAGCTCTTAGGGCTTGTCTTCACTACGGGGGTAAGTCGACCTAAGTTACAATACTAGTCACGTAGTCGACGTAGTTTAGGTCGACTTACCCCGGTGTCTTCACTGCACTGCGTCGACGGGAGGCGCTCTCCGGTTGACTTCCCTTACTCTTCTACCGGGGTCAACCAGAGAGCGCTCTGCCGTCAATTTAGCAGGTCTTCACTAGACCTGCTAAGTCGATCCCTGCTACATCAATTGCAGCAGCGTGGATAGTGAAGACCAGCCCTTAGAGTCAAAGGAATGTCAGCCTTTCTACGAGGGGTAACCAAAGTGGAACCCATGAGCCATATGCAGTTCACAGTAATACAAAGAGGCAACCCACAAAGACAACAGCTCTCGGCATCCGATGTTCCATGTTGACTAGAGCAGGCTGCTCCGCATAAGACTAGGGCCTGGTCTACACTAGAAAATCAGGTCATTTTAATTACGTTGGTCAGGAGTGTGAAAAATCCATACCCTTGAGTGACGTTAAGCCAACCTGAGTCCCTGTGTAGACAGCACTAGGTCGATGGAGATATCTTCCGTCCATCTAGCTTACCGCCTCTCAGGTGTCTACATGGAAGGGCTACAGCAGCTGTGTCACTATAGAGTTTTAAGTGTAGACACACAAGTGTGGCATAATGGGATTTGCAATCTACATGGTCAGCACTTGCACACTGAAGATAAAAGTACTTTGCAGCTGGCTCCTTTTCATCAAAATTAGGTGTTGCATTAGGCTCCTTCTCAACAGCATAGCATGCTGGCAATTTGAAAAGTCTGGAAAATCCTTACTTGAATTAATGGCAGCAAGCCAACATCGATCACCTACCTGGTTTTGATCATTGTAGTCACACTCCCTAACCAAGACTAGTCCTCCTTTCTGACTTGGGTGACCCTGGGCAACCAGACATTTGTTGGTTTGAAGATGATAAAGCTGTGAAAGGAAATGATGACAGCTTAATTTATATCATCATTAAAAGGCAAGTAGCAGAAGGAACATTTGGCAAGTCTTCTAATAATCCGTATTTCCTAAAACTCCTCATATGCTCACAAAGAAACACCTTCTCCCCTTTTCACATATAGGACATTCTGCTTTTTAAATTAATATTTTAGTATAAATACACTTAAACACTTTAATTTTAATTTTCAAGATCTGACACGTTCCCCCCCTGCAATTTGGAAGTAGTGTGCACAAATGACAGAATTTTGCCTGTTGTGTTTGTGTAACTCAATTATTCCCTACCAACTCCATCCTTTCTCTGAATAGCAGAGGTCACAGACATACTTTCACTCCGGATATTTAATGGGTTTTCTTTCTAGGATTCACAGCAATTACAAACATCAAAATGTTTCACCTCCAGCCCCCACCACCTTCCCTTTTGGATTCACTTAATGCAAGTGACTTTGTGCCACCTGATTTCCAAAAACTTCAGGAATTGAAAATCTACCTGGTCTCAACTACATTAAGCAACAGAGTCCTGTGGCACCTTTAAAACTAACAGATGTATTGGAGCATAAGCTTTCGTGAGTGAATACCCCACTTCGTCAGACGCATTCACCCACGAAAGCTTATGCTCCAATACATCTGTTAGTCTTAAAGGTGCCACAGGACTCTCTGTTGCTTTTTACAGATCCAGACTAACACGGCTACCCCTCTGATTCTCAACTACATTATTTTAATTAGGCCTCTGGTGGGGATTCAATTTAGAGTGTAAAACTTCCCATGTCTTTCAGATGAGCTCCCAGCCCAGTTTCGATGCACTGACTATAACCTGAAGTAGAATAACCTGGAGTTTGGTTTTTTTGGCCAGACTAGGATCAAACACTCAATATGTGGCTGCATATTGAAGAAAGCCTACTACTGCGATGAATTATGAAGCTCCTAGTAGCTGCTCTCCTGGTTTGACAAGAGTGCCCTCCTACCCAACCCTGAATTCTGCTGATGGTCATTTGGTCAGCGGTCCCATGAAGTAGCTCAGCATGCTCAAAGGCTTTTATTCTGGTTATTTGGCTTCAGTATGATCAACAACAGAAAAAAAGCTGATCTCCATTTTGGAGCTGAATGTAGACGAGCTTTCACAGCCTTGGAATAGTGAGCCATCCTGAAAAATGAGCCAATTTTGCCTTAGATAAATGCATGCAGTTACTTCGGCTTTTGTCTTATTACTAGGCTATTCCTGAAAAAAAAAAATCAATATTTTATTATTCTTTAGATTTATAAAACCAAAAGGCATTGCTATGAACACTCTAGACAATGCTAACAGATACATAAATCCAGAAAGAAATAGCTACTCTGTAGCATGACACTAAATAATCGGGCAGCACAACAACAAACTAAACTCCATTTTTCTCTGAGCATCACCCCCAGCAATATGTGCTTCTTCAGATGCCCTGCAGCATAAATAACTGCTATCACTTTGCTGATTTGCACTACACATCTAAAATCAAATAGATTACGTATTTTAAAAAGAGAATGTCCATTAGAATCCTCTCAGTCAAGGACTTTAGGGAAGATCAAATTTTGAATGTTAATCACTCACCAGTAGCTCCTTAAATTATGTAACTTACGTGGTTTTAAAATGATGTGTGTGTGTCATCAGTCATGGACCACTAGCATTTGACAGTTTTTATGATACTTCCCCAGTTGGCTAACAAGCACTGCTCCTTTCCAAATTAGTTTTTATATTATAAAGGTGGGATTTGGAGTAATTTATTCTGAACCCTTAGGAGTCTGGCACACTGGTGATATTGGCTGATCATTCTGTTCCCTGGGCCTCTTGAATCAGTTTATATAATGAATTAGAGCCAAAGCTGACTAACCACCCACACAATATTGAGCACACTTATCAAACCCCAAAAACTCAAGCTGCAGGACTTTAATTCGATTTGGCAGTACACTGCCCTGTTTATTCAAAGGACATAGAAGGCTATCTTCTAAATTGAAGGGAAGGAGATCCTTGGCTACAGAGAAGGTCCCTCACTTCATTTTGAGATGTTCAAAAGCCTTGAATAACGTCATCCAAAACCAACAGTATTCCTTCAGCTAAGCCTTCATCTGGGAGTAACCAAAAAGCCATTATTATCCTCCAAAGGTAAAAAGAGCGACAAGGAAAGTGCCCGTCAGGTTGGTGCATCTGCTGTATTTAGAACAAGCCAGACATTTCATTTTAAAACTTACAGCGGCCCAACCAGGTACTGAACTGAATATGAAAATATTCTATAACTGCTTCACTGCTGGACTCAGCTGTAGCTCCTTCTACAGTGAAATCCTAGTGATTTCAAAGGGACTCTGCATGAGCACAGGTGTTCACTTGATGATCACCTGCTCTGCTCATTCCCTCTGAAGCACGTGGCATTGGCCACTGTCAGAAGACAGGATACTGGGCTAGATGGACCTTTGGTCTGACCCAGTATGTCCAATCTTGTGTTCAGCATGCAGCAGCCTGCAGGATTGGGGCCCTACACTGTAACAATTGCATCCATTTTTTAAAGTTGACTGTTAAATATTGCAGACTACGCTACGTTGTCCTGGGGGGGGAGGGCATGTTTCGTATTAACCAGATTACTTATTAAATTGGTTTATGATCATCAATGGGAGGTTCCCACCTGTCCATACCTAAAATAAGAATTACTTGAGCTCTCCTGCACACAGAAAGATTGACAGATGTTCCATGGAATCTGGAGTCATTCCTGCTTTTTTGGAAAGTTTAAAAAAACTGTACTGGGCCAAATTCAGCACTGGCGAAAGCAGGTGCAACTCCAGTGATTCTTGCATACAAACCCATAAACCAAGGTCTACTTAGTAAGAGATGGATATGCACCATTTGAAAAGTCTATCACCCTATCCTTCTTGGTGGTGTTTATTGCTAGGTTTCCACTAATACACCAAATACTTTCACTGAACATCTAAGAGTAAGATTTCTTACTTGGCCTCACCTTATGGGTAAAGGGCAAGAGAGGCATTTTCAGTCAGATGTGACTTTTCATCTTTGCAAAAAACTGTTGAATAAAAGTATTGACTGAGGAAAGCTAATTAAATTGTACATCCATGATAAACAAAGAGTGTGAAAGTCTCGGGGTAGGTTCTTCTCAACCCAAATCTACTCTCAGAACCAATAGTCAGTCATGAAAGTGTCCTACATAGACTTTAAAGCTGAAAAGCCTCAACACAGGGAAAGACATTGCTTCAGTACTGTACCATCTGAAAAGAACCTGGCTTACATAAAGGGGCCTTTTCCAATTTACCTCTGGATAAATATATAAAATTTGTCATTTTCAAGACAAAACTAACTTTTATTACAGTATACACCAAATCACCTACTGTGAAAACAATTTACTGTACTTACTTCTATGTGCACCATCACAATAAGTTTCAAAACTACCTAAAAAGAGCGGGGGGAAATCGAAGGATTTTCTAAAGAAGTTGAACAGTGTCTTACCCTTCCACGCCGCAGTATTTTTGGTCGTTTTTGCCCTCTGTTAATAAAAACTGGTTGCTGAGCTTTGGCATTGGGCCCAGATATTTGCATCTCTGGGTAGATATTATCTAAATACCATTTAAATGACTTGCAGTTCATTTTTTTCCTCAACTCCACACGGTCAGTAATGTTTCCATAATTCCTGGCCCTTAGTTCAGGTCTTAGGGCAAAATACTGTTCCTACATAGAAAAGAAATAGGAGAAAATATCCGATCAGAACTATTTACATTACTTCTAGTACCAATTTTAAACAATGATTAATCTAATGCATTAAACTACATACCTGTTCCATTTAACCACTGACAAAGTATTAGTTCTTCTCTGAAAATTGGAATTAGAATCATAGAACACCAGGGTTGGAAGAGACCTCAGGAGGTCATCTAGTCCAACCCCCTGCTCAAAGCAGGACCAACCCCAACTAACTCATCCCAGACACGGCTTTGTCAAGCCGGCCTTAAAAACCTCTAAGGATGGAGATTCCACCACCTCCCTATGTAACCCATTACAGTGCTTCACCACCCTCCTAGCGAAATAGTTTTTCCTAATATCCAACCTAGACCTCCCCCCACTGCAACTTGAGACCATTGCTTCTTGTTCTGTCATCTGCCACCACTGCGAACAGTCTAGCTCCAGTCTAGCTCAGGTAGTTGAAGGCTGCTCTCAAATCCCCCCCTCACTCTTCTCTTCTGCCGACTAAATAACCCCAGTTCCCTCAGTCTCTCCTCGTAAGTCATGTGCCACAGCCCCCTGATCATTTTTGTTGCCCTCCGCTGGACTCTCTCCAATTTGTCCACATCCTTTCTGTAGTGGGGGGGCCCAAAACTGGACATAATACTCCAGATGTGGTCTCACCACTGCCAAATAAAGGGGAATAATCACTTTCCTCGATCTGCTGGCAATGTTCCTATTAATGCAGCCCAATATGCCGTTAGCCTTCTTGACAACAAAGGCACACTGTTGACTCATATCCAGCTATTCGTCCACTGTAATCCCCAGGTCCTTTTCTGCAGAACTGCTGCTTAGCCAGTCGGCCCCCAGCCTGTAGCAGTGCATGGGATTCTTCTTTCCTAAGTGCAGGACTCTGCACTTGTCCTTGTTGAACCTCATCAGATTTCTTTTGGCGCAATCCTCCAATTTGTCTAGGTCACTCTGGACCCTATCACTACCCTCCAGCGTATCTACCTCTCCCCCCAGCTTAGTGTCATCCGCAAACTTGCTGAGGGTGCAGTCCATCCCATCATCCAGATCATTAATGAACAAAACTGGCCCCAGGACAGACCTCTGAGGCACTTTGCTTGATACCAGCTGCCAACTAGACATCAAGCCATTGAGCACTACCCATTGAGCCCAAGGACCTAGCCAGTTTTCTATCCACCTTATAGTCCATTCATCCAATCCATACTTTTTTAACTTGCTGGCAAGCATACTGTGGGAGACCATATCAAAAGCTTTACTAAAGTCAAGGTATATCACGTCCACTGCTTTCCCCATAGCCACAGAGCCAGTTATCTCATCAGAGAAGGCAATCAGGTTGGTCAGGCATGACTTGCCCTTGGTGAATCCATGTTAACTGTTCCTGATCACCTTCATCTCCTCCAAGTCCTTCAAAATTCCATAATGTCATTTTAGAGTTTAGGGCTTGTTCTTGCATATGAATGATGTTATTCATGTGGTCAGTCTCACTGACTTCAAAAGGACTACTCATGTGATTGGAGATATTCACATACACATGCATTTACAGGACCAGGCCTTTAATCTGGGCTCTTGGGGTTAAGATAGGTTCTGTCCTTATCCTGCCTCATCCCTAGTAATAAAGATTCTAGAGGCTAAATTATGCCCTCAGTTACACCTGTGCAACCCCAACAGAGGTGCAATGAGAGCTAATGAGATTACACAATATCATTAGGCATAATATGGCCTGCAGAATCGTTATTACTGGTGATGTATGAAAAAGAAAATTCCCATGTTGATTCTCACATCCTAGACTGAGTTTTCAGGTAAAACAGAAAAGACACTGTCTGTAGACTAGGCTAATTTCATATGCATTCTTTAGGATATAATAAGCATGGAACCCTGACACCTAGCTGGGTAAATCTGCACTTTAAACGATGTCTGGAACTTGCTGGAGATAATGACAGTCTAGTGCTATTTTTAATCTTCTGGTCTTCTGTCCGACACTAATTAAGACTATATATCCATCATTACTGAGATACTTGTTAATTATGAAGATGCTTGCAAAGTTAATATCACTGAAATTTCTGTAGCAGATACAAAGAAGCTATAAGAGCAAGGCTAATACAATCTAGCACAAGGCATATCATGTATATAGTGAAATGGAATCCAGGGCAATTGTACACGGTCATAGGAATGAATTAGGTTAGACTTTTCTGTATCAAATATGTAATTCTGTGTATTATATCTGCTCCTTTTTTCAATAAAAGTATTAATGAAGTGGGATATTCAGTGTAGTCATCATCGTATCCTTAAAACTGTAACTATGATATTTTGCTTTTTTTGTATCTCATATTGCATAAATACATAATTTACAACTCCTCATGAATGTAAAAATTAAAATGCAACTTTTACTATTTCCCTTTTCCCTCTCTATCATATAGTATTTTTAATTATTTACTAAATGCTGCTATTGAACTCTCTGCTGAACAAAACAGAGGAAAACAGACCATCTACACCAGGGTTCCCCAATGCGGTGCCCGCGGGTGTACTGGCTGGCGGACGAGCATCCGCCGAAATGCCGCCGACAAGCGGCAACATCAATAGGCGTCGCCACCGAAATGCCACCGATTTTCGGCAGCATTTCGGCATCACCGCCTCTGACTGCTGCTGCTTGTCAGCAAGCAGTGTCATCCAGAGGCGTCGCCGCTGAAATGCCGCCGAAAATCAGCGGCATTTCAGCAGCGACGCCTATTGACGTTGCCGCTTGTTGGCGGCATTTCGGCAGATGCTCGTCCGCCGCCACGGTCCTCCGTGGCTCGTCGTCTGGAGCCCGCCCGACAAAAAACGTTGGGGACCACTGATCTACACTAATCTTTCTACATCTCTCTTCTATATCATTCATCCCACCACAGCTTCAGTCAATATCATGATCTTGGCACTTTTATTATATGTATAAGCATGGAAATATCTTCAGACCTGCCTTCCATCCCTAAATCTGCTGTAACAAAAGACCCTGGCAGCTTTCAGAGAACAAAAATAGAAAAAGCTGGAGAACTCCACAGCTGATACAAGAAAAAAAGGCACAGAACTGAGGTAGAGTACTCATACAATCAGTAGGTGAAGTCCTTTTTGGACAGGGAGTGGGATTGGCTGGTGCTTCTAGTCCCTAATGCTGACCTCAGAGGTCAAAAAGACGTATAGAACTTAGGAATTTCTGTGTATCTCACACTACGAAGCCGAATCACAAGAGCGAGAATCGTGCACATCTGGTATCTCATTAGACAAAGGAAGGTATGTGTTATCATAAACTGGAACAATTCAATTAACACTCCCATTTCAAACTCTGTAATTTTTGTCTTACCTTATATTCATCCATCCATACGTGTGCCAAGCGCAGAGAGTTGTGCGCCATGGTATCCTTCCCCCCCGGTGAGCCATAGGGACGCCTTTTACGGAATATGTGTCCAACCCTGGAGCAAGGGATGATCAGAAGTCTACCCCCACACATCCAGATCTGTCCACAAGAAAGCAGAAGACACCTCACTGTAGAGTACAAAAAAGGTTCAACACTTTTTTTTTTTTTTTAAGGGGATAGTTATGGTAGAATTGTGTATGCTCAGTATTCAGTTTTTAAAGGCTCATCTCTCCGTCAAATCAAAACCAATTTCCTATGGGTGGAAAAAGGCAAGGCTTTACTCTTTGAAAAAGGTAATTTTCATATCAATTTGCCTATATCACCTCCCTGCCACTTTTTAGGGTTGTTCAAAATAAAATGTTGCAAGCGGTTTTTAAAAACAGCACATATTTTCTCCCACTCCCCTTTCCATTAGAAAGAGACAATGTTTTTCAAGCTTTCAATATTTAGTTTTTCAGACAAAAGACAAAACATAGAACGTTTCAGGACAAAAGCGAAACTTTAGAAAGTTATAGGTGACAATACAGGTTAACCCAGTACTGCAGACAAGGCTTAAGTATACAGGTCCAACCCCAATAGCGTGGACATAGTGATACTGGTATAAAAGTGCTTTATAACAGTATAGCTATTCCCATACACGTAGGGCACCTTTATACCAGTATCACTGTGTCCACACTAGGACTTGTACCAGTATAACTATAAATTGGGTTAAAAAAAAAAAAAAAATCACACCTCTGACAGTCATAGTGGTATAACTTTGAAGTGTAGACCAGGCATTAGAATTGACTATTTATTTATTATTTATTACTACCAGTATAAGGTTAATTATTTAACCTTAACTTCAGCATCCCTACTGTTCCTGCTACAGTACATGTGCGCACACAGTAACCTGTGTAACAGATTATCATCCTGATTACTCAATCTCCTGTCCATTTCAGAGTATCCCCAAAAACTTAATCAGTACATTTTCTCCACCTTAGTATAACAACCTCTGTTAAGCAAACACTTAAGTCCTATAAGTGGTTGTTTAAAACAGGTTTCCCATATGTGCTGTATGCAGACACATATACATGTGTGTGACATGTAATCCCTTTCGGGTGCAGGAGTTAAAATGTTTGCCCTACTTTACCTTCTTTCTGGTAAGTAAAATTCAGGAATTTTAAGGCCAGAAAGGACCATATTGATGATCTAGTCTGACCTACATAACACAGACCAGAGAATGTCAACCAATAATTCCTGCATTAAGCCCATAACTTCTGTTTGAGCTAGAACACCTGTTTTAGAAAGATATCCAATCTTTAGTTTGCACCTTGCTTCCATTCTGAGTTTTTCCTAACTTCAGCTTCCAGCCACTGGATTTTGTTATGTGTTTGTCTGCTAGACTAAAGAGCCCTTGACTCTCAGAAATCTTCTCCCAAGTCACCTCTTCACCTCCTCTTGGATAAGATAAATAGATTGAGCTTCCTAAGTCTCTCACCGGAAAGCAGATTTTCCAGGCCCTGAATTCTTCTAACAACTCTATTCTGAATACTTTCCAATTTTTCAAGTAGGCATGCTGTACTTGGACACAGTATTTCAGTAACAATCTCATCAATGCTGTATAGAAGTAACCACCTCCCTCCTTCTACTCAATATGCTCCTTCTTATACATCCAAGGACTGAGTTAGGCCTGTAGCCACAGCATCACCATACGAGCCCCAGTTCAGTTGGTTTTCCACCATAACCTCAAATTTGTTTTCAAAGTCACTGATTTCCAGTGTTCAGCTCGACATCCTGTAAATGTGACCTACGTTCTTTGTCCCTATCACGACTCAGTTTGCAAACAGATTTGTTTGAAGTATTTTTATTTTGTACATTTTGTGCAGCAGGGGGCTAAGAAACATTTGCCAGTGCTCGTTTCCTTAATGAGTCCCTGCCTCATATTTGTCCATAGCTAATGACTGAATCAATATCCTTATAAACCCAAAGGTGCCTACTACTTGTTTGACAAAAGTTCAAAGCAGTTTAATTATTTTTAAATCTCTACCCTGTGAACAAAGAGGAGATAAAATGTAAAACAAGCCTAATGAACCAACTACAGTGGAACCTGCCGATAGTAACTTTCTGCCTATCTTTCTTCAACAGCTCTGAGACTAATCTTCTGCATGATCCCTAATTTGTACACTACCTGTCTAAACTGTGTTTCAAGCTCCTCTGAGAAAGATTCTAGCATGTCTGTAAAGCCCCTATAAGCCTATAGAAATGTTATGTAAATAAACCTGTTTATATTAAAAGGGCAACTGGCAGCTTGAAGTCGAGACAATTTCACAAACTGAATTAAACGTAGTTTCACGCAGTATATCTGACCGTGTCTCCTCCTGCCAAATTTGTCATTTTATAAACCATATTCTCTTTTTTTAAGTGTCTCTCTCTCTCTCTCCATATGCTGTGTGAAAGACCCAGACAAACAAAAGGGGAAACTGTAAAAGTGACTAAAGATAAGTGCTGTCAAACACTATAGAATAAAAGTCAAAAGGGAGAACATTTTCCCCCACTTTAAACTTCCAGTTACAATCAAATTAGTTGTAACAGTAGTGGATCAGAAATTTCAGAGTGTTATTCTGTAAGTTGAAAGCATCCTTTGAAAGGAAAATGAAGGCCCCATATAGCTTCAATATGCAAATAGCAATTCCAGTGCTAATGAATCTCTGCTTAGGTAAGGGAACAAGTAGAGCACCTACTGTAATACAAATCAATTATTACCCGAAATGATATTTCTAGATTTTCTCCTCCCCAGATGTCCATACCACTATCATACTGTCCAAGTTCATTGAAGTATTCTCTATCCATAGCAAACAAGCCCCCTGCCATAGTAGGTGACCTAGAAGAGGAAAAAGTTAAAAATGAGTTCCCATTGTCTACACACTCATTTTAATAAAAAAAGTTACTCTAGCTTAATCATCAAGTCCCCAGTCCTATTACTGGATCCAGATGGTTGGACCCCATTGACTACGACTGCAGGATTGAAGTAATCAGATCAGGTCTCAAAAGATCCTATAATTAATTTATTTTTAAAGGAAAGTGTATAAATATGATCTGTGATCTCTCACTGTTCCATCACATATAACTGTACAACATACATTTATTTGATGTGTACCTTTAAAAAGCACTAAGTTAATGTGAGCGAGGTACCTTTTAGTTTGTGCCCACAGCACCCACACGGGGGAGTTACAGCACAGTATACTAGTGCACACTGCCATCCACATGCCAGTTGTCCAAAATGCAGGGCTATGAAGACAAGCCCTCAGTCTTCCTTCAAACACAAATAGCTGGCTGCATAGAAGCCAAATTACTCTTTTGCAATGAGATCACCAGCGTAAGTGCACTGCAACCATGCCTAGTATCCAGTCAGATTATATTTTTGTCTCTTTAGCTCTGACACAGTACCTACATTTTCTGGCTAATTGATTATGTTGCTCTTGATCTAAAATGTATGGATGTACTTGTTCATTATAAGTACAAATGTACAGTGATGTGTGTACAAATCAAAATGATTGTATATTTCCCCCTCATGAACAAAGGGCTAATATAGGCTGGTCCTGACCTGACTGGGGAAAAAATAATACATTCCAGTGTACACTGTAGTTACTGGTATCACCTGAAAGAAGTAATAATTCCCTTTCTATGTGAAACAAGGATCAAGCTTAAAGTACACAATCCAATAAACCTAATGGGGTGTAATTAAATTATTTATCTTGTCTCAAGCTGAATTTAAAATCAGGAGTACTGATGTTTCATCATTAATAAAATCATCAGGTTATCCCCCGATTGTTATAACTCTTCTACAGTTGAGTATTTGTTCTCTCCGGAGGTTTTCCAGTTCTTTGTCCCTTCTATGCAATGCCTCTTATGTAGCATTTTTACTGTGTCCATATATTTTGTAAACATCTGTACATTAGTTACTATTCTACAACCTACATCCCAACCTGCTCCTGTATGACCAATACCACTTTTTATAAGCAGGAAGTCCCTGTCTGCTGTTGCCCTGGCAAAGTGTAAGGCGCGGGGAGGGAAGAGCAGTCCATGCAAACATGCCATATGGCAGTGGCTAGACACAGGCATTCCACAATCCTACTCAGTCAAAATGCAATAAAAGTGTCCAGGGTAAGCAGCCCTAAGTCTGGATTCCCTTGTTTGTTCTGACATGGTCTTCTGCTGTAGGATTTGTCCCTCTAACATCTGGGTAGAGAAGAATCCAGCACATTTGGATTATGAAGGTTTCTAAATACCCCTCTACCCCGATATAACGCTGTCCTCGGGAGCCAAAAAAATCTTACCGCGTTATAGGTGAAACCGCATTATACTGAACTTGCTTTGATCCGCCAGAGCGCGCAGCCCCACCCCCCTGGAGCGCTGCTTTACCACGTTATATCCGAATTCGTGTTATATTGGGTCGCGTTATATCGGGGTAGAGGTGTAGATGACAAAACGAAAAGCTTTCCATTAGGTGGAAAGTGATATTCAGAGATTTTTAAAAACAAACTTTTAGAATATTGTTTAAGCAATGCGAGAGCGTCTCTAAATAGGGAAGTCACTCTCAAACTCAGGGAATTTAGTCATCGTAGACAATGGGACTCCATTTAAGTACCAACGTTGTCTCTGGGCTCAATCCCAGAATCCTTGGAAGACAGTGGCAGCCTTGCCTACACAGAGGACTGCATCTTCAGGCACATGGTGGATTATCTCTAATCAAGGTTCCTAATTTAAAATTCTCTTTGATGGATATCCTCCAGTTTTTTCCCATGTGTCGTCTTCTTCTAACTTCAGAAATACCTGCAGTGATCTTTTCCCAAATAGATTATTGCTGAGCCAGTTTATTAAGAAATAACATGAGAAGTTTCTTGGTTTCCTTAGATCAAGCCTTGTGATGGGAAAACCCAATGTGGAAAACCTGATGCACACAGTCTTCAAACCACAGCAGAAAATCCAGTGTTGGAGCCGCTTATGTCAGCTTGAAGCATTGTTAATTCACATTCCAAGGGCAGAGGAGGATAAGAAAACACAGCCAGGTTTCAGAGCCCATCCCAGCGATAAAATGTAATAAAGCACTAACATTCTGCCAGAAATTAGTTTAATTGTTTTGATGAAATTAAAGCTTCCTTTTTATGAAGTCAACCTAGTGCCAATGAACGGTGCTAGATTAACAGCCCGAGAGACTGAAGACCTCTAAACTAGAGAACATACGCAACATATCAGCTTCTCCACATTGCTCTGCCAACTTCAGCCTTGCTCTTGGAGGGATTCCCCTGTACAAGCCATTTCTACTGCAGTGCCTAGTGAATATCTGCCCTCTCTGCTAAGACAAAGTTTCTGAAGGTGGTGGCAATTTTATAACATGGACACGTCCAGTAGGAATTGGACTGGTACTGTTTATTTCTGATAGGCCACCAGACACCTATTGTGTGGTAGAAACATCAAAGAAAGTGCTGCCAAGTCCTAGTGCTCATCTTTACTCAGGCTTTTGCCTTGAAGTATGACCCTGGGAAGCACTTCAGGCTGGACTCGAAGGGTTGACCATAGAAAGGATAGATGATTTCAACGCATTCACCACAAAGCTCGATGGCGTGGCTAACGGTTTGAGGCAGCTTTTGCATCTGTGCACGTTGAAGGAGAAAGCTTTATGCCCAGATAAATGCTAATCTAAAAGAAAAAAAATTTAAAAGATATCTGAACGGAAAGAACGGAACCTTGACATGAAAGCTCGAGTAAAACTGATACAACAGTTCTATCATTGACCACGACACTTGCCTTCTTGTTACAAAAAAAGAATTTTCCAAAGCTAGCATTTCATTAACACGTGGCCACGGAAGTTCCAGAGCTCATGCCAGATGGATACACAGCATATCACTATGGCACAGTTGATAATCAAAATAACCATCACTAAGGCAAACATACACCAATACATAGTTCTAATATTAAGGTACTGGATAGTACATATTTAATAAAGAATAGCCTGTAAACTCTTCACACAGATCACGTCTTATCTGTCTGTAGAGCACCATGGCAAATGTGGTGCTATCTAAATCTCTAAAAAGATGTTTTTCTTGCCCTTTAAAAGCAGGCAAATTAGGCTAGGCTAGCCTTTTCCTGTTGTTAAAGTTTAATTTTCTCTTAAACTAACTCAATAAAAATGAAGAGACAGACAGACCCTTGGCAATGTAAGTCTCTGCTTTTAAAGATACATGTCTCATTTATGACCTGGTCTCTATTTACCGCATGTTACTTAGAATTGTCAGCTTGCTTCCCAACAGGCAGCAGAAATCTTACTTGATTGGCGCAGTGGCTCCCTCAGGTCCTTCTAATTCTGACAAAGGAACAAGATCCCATTTAAAGTGCAGACCCCAGTTAAACCCTCCACGCACAACTGGGGAAGAGCTGTAGATAAGCGTGTCAGCACTGATTATGTCAATCACAGGGCACACCACTGTCTTGCGGTCTTCTCTGATTGGAGTCAGCAAAGGTTGTAACCACATCTCATTCACTTCACAGTGGCTGTCCAGGAACACCAGCACTTTTCCTGAGAAGAACAAAAAACATACAAAATATGCAGGTCTGTGATAACACTGAATATATATACACAAATTATTTCTATCAGAGGACTGAAAGCATACACAATAGAGGAAGATATAATCCCGATCTAGAGGAGATGACTCTCTAAAGAAATCCACTGGGATATATTGCTTTGTAAAGATAGCAGCATTTTTACAGGTATTGGTGCCAAATATATCAAATATAGCTGGGGGGGTGGGGTGGGGGAAATACAATCTCCAAATAAAACCTTGATAGTAGCAATCATCTGAGTCCGCTGCTGCTACAGGGTTCCCTGCAGAGAAATCTTACCGTCTAGCCTGAAGGCGCAGAGTACAGAATTTTACTATCGGCAATAATACTGATTACAAAGTAATACATATGGTTCTACATATACTGCACAGACTGTGAGAGAAGCACAGTGCAATAACAATAAAGGGAAGCACTTCCGACTCCCCTGCTGTAAGAATGAAACAACTCTTGTTCCAACCTCACTCCAACAATTTTTAATTACTGCATTTATTCTGTTCCAGCTCCCATTATAGTCCAAGGAAGTCCTTATGCTGAGTTCAATGAGACCTGGATCAGGCCATTACTGCAGGTATTTTTTCGCAGCTCAAACAGGTTCTCCACCACCCTGACAAGGCCCAGAGGACTCTCTCCTACCACTATAAACCTCCACACCAATCCTCAAAAAGCCAAACAAAGGAAGCATCCCCTTGTCTGACAGCTAGACATGAGTAGCCAGAGGGGTGGAAGACTCTGAAGAGCAGATATCACAAACCACTTAAGTACTAAAAAAGACTACCAAAAAAGCTCCACAAGGAGCGTTGTGCAGTCTTACTCCTGCAACAGAGAATCAGTGGAGACCAAAGGTGTAATGCAGGGGAAGGTAATTAGAAGACAGACACTCATGGTCTGATAAGCTATAAGGAACCTCTCAAGAAGAAAACACCATTCATTCAGCTAGTTCACAGACAAAATAAATTTCACATAATCAAACTTGGCTATTCACATTTAAAGTAATTTCTTGCTCAAATGTGCAGTTATTCATAATATTTCCTTTGGCAAAGTTTCATATTCTGGTAAGCATTTTAGCCAGATTCAGTGCTGTGTTGCCATATACACACACAAATTTTATATATATGAAACAAATACACACAGAGACCACTTAAACTCAGAGTCTGATTGAGCCTGACCACACACCAGTTTTACACTGGTGTATCGCAGATCCATGGAGTTTAAGGCCACAAGGGACCATTAAAATGATCGAGCCCTATCTCCTGCATAATACGGCCCCAGAATTTCAGGCCTGTCAAGAGAAATTTGGGATCCCGGTGCATCATATTTGCTGGGGCCCCACGCCCTCCTATTTGATTTTATTTGCACTGATGTTAGACATTTTGGGGATCCCCTTGAGCTCAGGGTCCCAGCACAATTATCCCCTCTTTGTCCTCTCTCATCAGCCCTGCACCCAGTAATCCGTGATGTAAGATCAAAGTCAGGGCCAAAATTATTAGGGCCAGATTCTGCTAGTCTTACTCACATTAAGTAACACCCTAATCCTTGTAAGAGCCATCAGTTTGTGTGGGACTATTCACCACAATTAGGGTACGTCTACACTACCTGACGGATCGGTGGGTAGTGATCGATCTATCGGGGATCGATTTATCGTGTCTAGTGTAGACACGATAAAATCGATCCCCGATCACTCTGCCGTCGACTCCGGAACTCCACCACGGTGAGAGGTGGAAGTAGAGTCGATGGGGGAGCGGCAGCGGTCGACTCAACGCTGTCCTCACGACCAGGTAAATCGACCTAAGATACGCTGACTTCAGCTACGCTATTTGCGTAGCTGAAGTTGCGTATCTTAGGTCGACACTCCCCCCCGTGTAGACCTAGCCTTAGAGATGTAAAATCTGGACCATTGAGAATAAAGGAGCAATCTCCAGGCTTAGTCAGTGTAAAAATTATTCTGAAATGTTATTTTAGAAGAGAAAAGTGATGTGATATTGGGATAATTGAGTAGAGATGGGAGAGGACTTGATACATATCATGGTGAAGAGAGTGGTATATGAACTAGATACAGAGAGGTAACAAGTAATGTTCAAGTCAATAACGTATGAACTTCAATAGTGGTTTTCTTTCTGGATCATGCTATTACAATGCTAACAAGTAAACTAATTTAGAAATTACACCTCTACCCTGATATAACGCGACCCGATATAACACGAATTCGGATATAACGCGGTAAAGCAGTGCTCTGGGAGGGGGGGGGGGAGAAGGCTGCACACTCCGGTGGATCAAAGCAAGTTCGATATAACGCGGTTTCGCCTATAACGCGGTAAGATTTTTTGGCTCCCGAGGACAGTGTTATATCGAGGTAGAGGTGTATCTTGTAGCACACAGTTTCTCACATGCCAAAGAATTTATCCATAATGTACATTAATATAAAATATACCCTGGGTACATAAAGCACAGATATATTCTATCCCAATTAACTGTTGTAATGACAACTGAAATACCACAGGTGAGAAGTAGCTCAACGATGCATGTGAATTAGTAGTTTACTCGGGAGTTTTTCTAAAGTGCCTTAATGAGAAAGCAAAATACCTCACAGTTCAACAGCTGTCACTTGAGACAAAGTATTCTGCATGTTTGTTATATAATATATAATGAGCTGGGCTCTCGAGTTGGAGAGGGAAAATCCTACACTGTTTTACCAAAGTTTGTGAACCACTTTTGCTCTTCCCAATTAGAGCAAATTAATCTAAATTAATTGAGAGACATTTACTGCAAAAGTAAATTGCCTCATTGTTTTAATTTTGATAAGATTTAAAAGGGACACCTGGGTCAATTTGGGCCCCAAATTTAGATTATATAAAAAGGTTGAGGTTTTTTTGTTTTTGTTTTTAAACACATGCAGAGGCAAAATTCTGCCTTCACTTACACAGTGTAAATCCGCTGAAATCAACTGATTTATTCTGGATTTACACGCAAGTGAGGGCAGGTTCTGGCCAACACTGCTAAGTACCGACTGATCTTTGTGCCTCTTGTTTCTTGTAGGGGAAGCTAACACACATGAAGGGTGCTTAAAAGGTATTCAGATGATGGACTTCCTTTCCATGACTCAAGCTGAAAGCTTCAATTTATTTTCTTCATTAGCAAAAAAATTCTTTATTTTCCCATAAATGAAATCCCTGCTACTTGTAAGAAAGCTAATCATACAGAACTTGTGTGAAATACAATCTGTTGACACCACTTCTTATGACCAGCTGCTTGAGCAATAAGCACTAAGCTGGGGGGACAGGTAGATACGCTGGAGGGTAGGGATAGGGTACAGAGTGACCTAGACAAATTGGACAATTGGGCCAAAAGAAATCTGATGAGGTTCAACAAGGACAAGTGCAGAGTCCTGCACTTAGGAAGGAAGAATCCCATGCACTGCTACAGGCTGGGGACCAACTGGCTAAGCAGCAGTTCTACAGAAAAGGACCCGGGGATTACAGGGACGAAAAGCTGGATATGAGTCAGCAGTGTGCCCTTGTTGCCAAGAAGGCCAAAGGCATATTGGGCTGTATTAGAAGGAGCATTGCCAGCAGACGGAGGGAAGCGATTATTCCCCTCTATTCGGCACCGGAGAGGCCACATCTGGACTATTGCGTCCAGTTTTGGTCCCTGCACTACAGAAGGGATGTGGACAAATTGGAGAGAGTCCAGCGGAGGGCAACAAAAACGATTAGGGGGCTAGGGCACATGACTTACAAGGAGAAGCTGAGGGAACTGGGGTTATTTAGTCTCCAGAAGAGAAGAGGGGAGATTTGATAGCAGCCTTCAACTACCTGAAGGGGAGTTCCAAAGAGGATGGATCTCGGCTGTTCTCAGTGGTGACAGAACAAGAAGCAATGGTCTCAAGTTGCAGTGGGGGAGGTCTAGGTTGGATATCACTGGTCTACAATTTTTGAGAAGTCGTCTGCTTCAGAGATAAAATGTGATATTTATTATGTATTTTGATGTGCTGAATTCAAATATGTTTGCTTTACATGATATTTCACCTGTCCTGTTTATGTAACACTTTAAAAATCAGCAAAAGGGTTATATAAATACAATTTATTATGAAACAAAAGGCAAAAAACTATTATGTACATAGTTTAGTCCTATTCGGTGTCTACTCGGCGCTTCTTGTCTTGTCTCTTGTATTCATTAAATGGAGCATCTCTTGTCACTGTCCAGCAATAGTCTGGTTTTCCACCAACAACCTGTAGTTGTGTGCCTTGTTGTTTCCGAGAAAATTTATTGCCACTAACTGGAAGGCTTTCCATGCCGTCTTTTCCTTGCCACGCAGTGCATGGTCAAATTCATCATCTCGAAGAAGTTCACGAATCTGAGGACCAACAAAGACACCTTCCTTTATCTTAGCTTCACTTAACCTTGGAAATTTTCCACGGAGGTACTTGAAAGCTGCTTGTGTTTTGTCAATGGCCTTGACAAAGTTCTTCATCAGACCCAGCTTGATGTGTAAGGGTGGTAACAAAATCTTCCTTGATTCAACAAGTGGTGGATGCTGAACACTTTTCCTCCCAGGCTCCAATGACTGTCGGAGTGGCCAATCTTTCTTGATGTAGTGGGAATCTCTTGCACGACTATCCCATTCGCAGAGAAAACAGCAGTACTTTGTGTATCCAGCCTGCAGACCAAGCAAGAGAGCAACAACCTTCAAATCGCCACAAAGCTGCCACTGATGTTGGTCATAGTTTATGCACCTCAAAAGTTGTTTCATGTTGTCATAGGTTTCCTTCATATGGACTGCATGACCAACTGGAATTGATGGCAAAACATTGCCATTATGCAGTAAAACAGCTTTAAGACTCGTCTTCGATGAATCAATGAACAGTCTCCACTCATCTGGATCGTGAACGATGTTGAGGGCTGCCATCACACCATCGATGTTGTTGCAGGCTACAAGATCACCTTCCATGAAGAAGAATGGGACAAGATCCTTTTGACGGTCACGGAACATGGAAACCCTAACATCACCTGCCAGGAGATTCCACTGCTGTAGTCTGGAGCCCAACAGCTCTGCCTTACTCTTGGGTAGTTCCAAATCCCTGACAAGGTCATTCAGTTCACCTTGTGTTATGAGGTGTGGTTCAGAGGAGGAGGATGGGAGAAAATGTGGGTCCTGTGACATTGATGGTTCAGGACCAGAAGTTTCATCCTCTTCCTCTTCCTCGTCTGACTCAAGTGAGAATGATTCTGGTGCATCAGGAACCGGCAGTCCTTCTCCGTGGGGTACTGGGCGTATAGCTGATGGAATGTTTGGATAATGCACAGTCCACTTTTTCTTCTTTGACACACCTTTCCCAACTGGAGGCACCATGCAGAAGTAACAATTGCTGGTATGATCTGTTGGCTCTCTCCAAATCATTGGCACTGCAAAAGGCATAGATTTCCTTTTCCTGTTCAACCACTGGCGAAGATTTGTTGCACAAGTGTTGCAGCATATGTGTGGGGCCCACCTCTTGTCCTGATCTCCAATTTTGCAGCCAAAATAAAGGTGATAGGCTTTCTTAACCATAGTGGTTATACTGCGCTTTTGTGATGCAAAAGTCACTTCACCACAAACATAGCAGAAGTTATCTGCACTGTTCACACAAGTACGAGGCATCTCTGCTCACTTTGGCTAAACAGAAATGTGTCCCTTTGCAAAATCAAACACTGACAAATAAGAGAGCACGACACTGTATGTTTTCTAGAGCTGATATAGGGCAATTTGTTCAGCAGAGTGATGTAAGCTTCGTTATGATTGCATTATCCATGACTTCTAGGAATAACATGATGCAATTCATATCCTGTATGACGCAATACCAGCTTCAGATTGCATCATTCATTGTTTTGCCTAAAAAGCAAGTACTGTCCAAACCCAGTCATAGATTTATTCGTAGATCCAGTCAAAGATGTATTTTAGTCATTTCTGGTTTAAATTGAGATCCCTTCCCTTTATAACTCGCCATTCCCAAGTCAAGGGTCGTATATACTCACCCAATAGCATATCTTGAAAACTAGAGCCAATCAACAATTGTAAGCATCATTTTCGTTCTCAGTCACCCAGAATTAGTAAAGTTTGACTACATTTATTTCAGAAGCATCTTGGCTGTAGAGCAGTGATATCAGGAAACACTATGTCACTAGGAGGGTGGTGAAGCACTGGAATGGGTTACCTAGGGAGGTGGTGGAATCTCCATCCTTCAAGGTTTTTAAGGCCTGGCTTGACAAAGCCCTGGCTGGGATGATTTAGTTGGTGTTGGTCCTGCTTTGAGCAGGGGATTGGACTAGATGACCTCCTGAGGTCTCGTCCAACCTTAATAGTCTATGATTCTGGTAAAGCCAGAGTCCTGATCTACTTTTGTTTTATAGGAAAACTGTTCCCTAATCCTGCCCAGGTCTCCAAACTTAGCAAAGTGAAAGAATGATCACATCTGGTGGCCACTTACTCTTCTCAGAGCTTCCCTTTCATTCATTATGTACTGAGTATGACTCTTTTGAAAGCACTTCATTTCTAGCAAGCTGCCATATCTTATGTGGTGACAGCTTTATTTGAACAGTTAAACCTGTAAATGCACTTTAACCTAGGAAGTTTTTAATCCATCAACTGCCACCAAATAAAGTTGGAGTAACTAAATACAAAATAAACACCGATAAATTTTGTAGGAAAGAGTACCAAGATGTGGCAGTGATTTTTATCTGAACTGACATGAGCTCAAACACACGTAAAAAACACCAAACAGTGAAAAATAAATGATGCTAAGGACTGACTTATAGGAAATCTGACTGATTCTCTGCCCCTTGCCCCTTATCCATCAAGAGATTGCTGTATAGGCAGTAAGTTCAGTCGACTAAAGGAAAGCAAGTGCATCACATCACTCAACATCAACCCCTTTACCTAAACAAAAAGCACTACTGTTGATCACCATATGGAATATGTCAGATACTCCTTGGCTGGACGGATTGTGGCTACAACACAGGTGCTGCCTAGGTGTATGGAGAAAGGATTAAAGGAAAGAAAAGACAGGGTATACCTGTAGCATGAGATGCTCCAATCATTCTTCCTCGAATCAGCCCCTCTCGCTTTTCATTTCTTACCAGCTTTGTGTTTCTTGGAAGATTTTTTTTGATATATTCTTCTAGGTCTTTTTTCAAATCAACTGCAAACAAGAGAACAAATACAGGAAGCAAATTTAGTCATAGCTTCACTGCAGTTGCATGTAGAATAAAAACAGCAAAACTGTGTAGCGTGATCGAAAAGCTCCTTTAGAAGTTCTACACTTTATGTTAGTTGACAACCTTCAACATGAATTCTGTTCAATTTCAGTGAAGTCATTCCAGGTAGTACACCCAGTCCTAAGTCCCCTTGCCACTTTTTGTAGCTTTGCAATCATGTTATCCTATTAAGTGTTTCTCTTTCCCCTGCTGCTGTGTGAGACATCTATGGAGACAAAATGGCAACTAGCTATACAGGGGAAAAGGATGGAACTGGCCAAGTGCTGTGTGCTGACAGTGCATCCTATCATGCTGACCAACATTGCCTCAATGTTTCCTTGTTCCTGTATAGATCTGTCTGTATCCACCTGCTGTCTCTTGTTTTATACTTAGATTGTAAGCTCTTTGGAGCAGAGACCATCTTGTTTTGCTCTGTGTTTGTACAGTACCACGCACAATGGGGTCCTTGTCTATGACTGGGGTTTCTAGGTGCTAATAATTAATTAATGAGGAATATTTCTCTCTTTCTAATCTCTTTCCAACGTAGCTATCTTAGGTGTTTATTTGTAGCAATAGCAGATATAACACTTTCGGACAGTTATGTGATTTAAGTTAGCAGTGTCCTACAAGGATCACTACACTAAAATAAACCTTGATGCCTTTGAGGGGGAAAACATCTATCATCAACTCAGCAGGTATGGATAATGAAAGCATTGGTTCATCTTTTTCTCTGCTTTTGCAAAAGAGAGTGTCTAACAGATATGCAAAGTAGTTTATGACTCCGATTGCAAATGGTCACCTTTCCAGAACCTAAGGAGGATCAAAACACTCCGGACAAAGCACATGCTTTTGAAGGAGAGCAGAGATCATTATTAGTGTCTGTAATTACTACTGTAACACAAGTATATAATGATGGTAAGAGATACTGTACTTCCTCAATCTTTTCAATGCCAACATTTCCCACATAAAGGAAAGGCAGGCAGCAGGCTACTGTCATTGGGGAGAGAGACTGATGAAAGCCATAATACTGGAGAAGAGTAACTGAGCATACAGACATGGAAAAGAATAAATGAAGTCACAGTGAAACAGCCAGCCAGGATATTACAAGGACCAGGGTTATGGAAGATTTTACATAAGTGGAAGAAACATTGGAGTAGGAGTAGTATAGTAGAGAGAAAGAGCATTGGCCTGCTAGACATCAGTTACAAAAGAACAGCAAAGTCATCGTCAACAGGATTAATACGTCAATGGAATGGATGGGGAGGGCAAAACGGAGCACTCTTACAATGAACAAAGCACTTCTTTATCAGGGAGATGGTCAAGAAGTAAAAAGGAATTCCTGATACCATCTTTATATATTATAAAAACAGAACAGTGGCCATACTGGGTCAGACTATGGTCCATCTTGCCCAGCATCCTGTCTCAAACAGTGGCCTATACCAGAGCTTCAGGGGGAGCGTGCAGAATAGGGCGATTACAGAGTGATCCACCCATCTTCACTCCTGGCTTCTTAGGGGATGTCTACACTGCAATGCAAGTCCATGCTTGAGCTCGGAATCCAACCTAACCTCCTCCCCTTCCGTCTACACTGCAATTGCACTAACCAGGGCTCAGACCCAGCGTGAGTCAAGCCGGGAGCCAGGGTCTGAGCCCTATTGCTTTGCAGTGTAGATGCAGCCCCGCTTGATTCGGGTCCTGGGAATCATCTAGAAGTATCCCACAATTCCATGGGACAACTTCATTAGTGCTTTTTATCCCAACAACCTGCAATTCTATTGAAAAAAGAACTTACACACACACGCTCATTGGCAAATGGCGGCAGTTCGGGTCCGCATTCACCCCTTCTCGTCTGATCACCAATCTGCAAGCACACCACCAGAGAGCCTCCTGGGTTTGCAACGAAGAGCGAACCAATCAAGCCTTTGCAAAGCGAGCTGCTTCCTTGTCACGGGAGCACTGCCAGATTTTGACGAACCTCTGGTGTGAAGCCCATAAAACTGTGGACTTCAGAAAAAGCACCGAGAATGACCAGACGTAACAGCAGATAATTAAAAAGCTGGCAGCTCTGCAGATTTTCTGGACAGGTGATCAGTGCAGAGAGCGCATTAAGAGGCTGAAGAGCGAGTACTGGAAGACCAGGGACAAGAACTGCATATCGGGCAACTTGCCCATTTTGTGAGGACTTTGACTGGGTCCTGGGCAGTGCGCCCAGCACGGAGCCAACCATGGTTCATGGTGACCTGGTAAGCCAGGATGATGCCCTGCTGGCCCCTGAATCCAGCATGAAGGCTGACAGGATCCAGCAGCAGGCTTCCAGTGAACAGCATGAAGTGACTTTAAATGAAACCAGTCCCAGAGCAGGCGATGGATGAGGCTCAACTGCAAATTCTCAGTCCCTACTTGGAAGAACTCTTTGATCCTCTCCTGTGGAACAGCCCACTACAGAGCCTGCAGAGAACCTGGTAGAGACAGAAGCTGCCCCAGAGCATGGGAAGTGTATGACTCTAAGGCCTGGTCCACACTAGGGGGGGATGTCGAAGTAAGATACACGACTTCAGCTACAAGGATAGCGTGGCTGAAGTCGAAGTATCTTACTTCGAAGTACCGCGACTTACCTCGCGTCCTCACGGCGCGGGATCGACGGCCGCGGCTCCCACGTCGACTCCGCTACCTCCGCTCGCCCTACTGGAGTTCCGGAGTCGAAGGGAGTGCGTTCGGGGATCGATATATCGCGTCCAGACGAGACGCGATATATCGATCCCCGATATATCTATGGCTACCCGCCGATCCGGGCGGGTAGTGTGGACGTAGCCAAAGTGTACTAATACAGTAATGGAGGGATTTCTGCTGTAAGAAGCAATGCAAAAATGATAAGACCCAGCTACCAGCGTTTAGCCACTAATGGCTGACTGTATATCAGCAGCCAGGCCTCCCCCTCACGACCCACCACATGGAGCTCAAAATGGTGACTTGGAATTTCAAACACTCATAAACAGCTGTAAAGGTTATTTTAAATGTTGTCTCAGAGGTTTGCTAGGGTCATTCATGTTTTCCTGTCAATAAGAAGATATTTGCCACTCTGTAATCACTCCTCCTGGGTCTATGCTGTCACCTGTGAACTGTGTGTGTGAGAGTGAGAGAGAAAAAACAACAGTATACTATTTCCAAATCTAATCCATTTCAGTTCGAGTGTAGTGTCAGTTATTTCTCAGAACTGTGCCGGGTGGAGTAAACAGGCAGATTTCGGTGTTTGCGTGCAGCCATAACAGGGGAAGCCATATGTGAGCTAACACAGCATCATGTTAATTCCCTCATGGCTTCTGACCCAATCCTGGCTGCGGATAGCTGCAAACTTTTCCTGAAGCAAGAACTCCAGGTAGTTAGTCACACTGCTGGGAAGAGCATATTTTCCAAGCCCCTCAATTTAGCTGACTAGCTCACTCCACTCACAGATGTGCTGTTCAGTGACTATTAGTTGGAATACTGCTGCATACACAGCAGGTTTTCCTCCAGCAGCTTGGAATAACATCTCCCTTTGCCAATAGAGCACCACAAAAACTGTTATGTCTTCCAAAATATGAAAGGCCTGAAGTGACAAAAAACATTTGCAGAGAGGGCACTAATCACTTCTTCATATGGCAATTAGTTATGAAACTTTTATGAAAGAGAATAAAGGTTATAATTTTAACCTTACCATTGTCTCTGCACTTCTGTAACTGCAATTAACCAGGCTGTGTCCAGAGACAGTATGAGGACTGATGCATCCCCTTCACAATATGTGTTGGTTCAGTTTAGGAATGTTACATTTTATGCCCTTGAGATTCCACAATAATTACCTCTGTGCTCCTCCACTGAGCTACCTTAGACAATAACCCTCTGTGTCTTGTCCTATTTCAGGCCCCTCAACCTGCCTGCCGTTCTTCAAGAACTCCATCCCTGGCCCAATGTACCTTCCCAGAACGTTCCAAGAGGAAGCATTTCCGTGATGAAATTATGGTTGATGCTCTTGAGAGGACAGACCAGCAGGTCCAGTACCAGAAGGAGGGGGGACGAAAAATGGGAACAACGGCATGCTAACAGGCAGGAGGAAAGTGAGGCTCAACGCCCAGGTGAAGGACAGGTTTTCAGCAAGGGAGCTGGCGCTTGCAAAGCAGTTCCTGGAACATGAACGGTGGCTAAGGGAGGAGGACAGAACTCAACACAGAGAACTGTTTCAGCAACTCATTTCCATAATGGCGGCAAGAGCTCCGGCACCTGCAGCCCCTCTCACATCATGCCATGATGCCCAAACATAGCCTCAGCCCAGCAGTAGCTTGGACTACTCCATGTTGGGGTGGCCCATGCATTCAGGACTCATGAGAGCAGCTGGGCAGGGCAACTAAACCCAATGCAGCCTTCCTTCTTCCAGACCCCCTCCCCTGCTGCCAAGTGAGGGGAAACATGTAAAGAAGGGAAAAGAGAACTGAGGGCAGGGGACATGTAGGGGGATTGTGTCAGGTCTTAACTATTTCCTGCCTTTTTGGGGGGGGGGGCTGAGAGGGGAGGAGGAAGGGGTTGATATGGCAGCTAGCCTGCCCAAGAGACTGAGTGGTTTACTGTTTTAAGACGTGTTTACAAATAAAGCATGTTATGTTTTCAAGAAAGTTTATTGCTATCACTGCACCACATCATACAACCATGATTTGAGATGATAAAGCTAAAAACATGTTCAGGAGCAATTAAGCATTAGTAAACAAACAGTTTTCCTCTATTTAGCTAGGTGGAGCAATTCACATTTCAATAAATGTAATCTGTACAGCCTTTGTGCCCCCCTCCAACCAAATTTATTATTCATCATGTCGTTCAGACTTACATTGCATGGCAATCAAGCCCATGCCCCTCCCAAGCACTGCCCCCTCCCCCCCAAAAAATTAATGAGCCAGTTTTCCCCCACAAGCACATTTGTACAGGTACTATTCGCCCTCCTCCTTTGGGCCATGTCAGTTCATAACGTGAGAACACAAAGCATCCCTGACTTGCTGCCTGGGTGCAGCCAGCTGCTGCAGTGGTAGCTGCACTTTCTGGCTGAGGGTACCAATCTAGGGTACCCTCCCTGTCATAGGTCCATTCGGGGGGGAATGGCTCACCTCTGGCTTCACATGGTTGTGACGAGCACAGCAAGCCACAGTGATGTGAACAGCACTGATGACACTGGCATCCAAATGGGTCTGTAGACATCTCCAACGGGATTTTCATCTGATAAAAGTACATTCACCAGCCATTCTACACATGCCGAGAGTGTAATGAAACCCTCTTTTGCCAGGGCCTCTGCAATCTGGGTAAGTTTTCATAAGCCAAGGCAAAAAGGGGTACGTGGAATCCCCCTGAACAACAGTGGGGACAATATCACTGTTTATGTCAATGTCATTTGGTGGGAACAGTTTCCCAGCCTATCCATGAATGTATACTCCCAAGTGGTAAAAAACCCTGCCATCATGGACTTTTCCTGTGCAGACCACACTGACATCCATAAATCTGCCTCTGCAGTCCACTAGTGCCTGCATAACAATGGAGTAGTAGCCTTTGCAGTTTACGTACTCAGGTACTCCTTGAGGATGGCAAGCTATTGGGATATGAGTCCCATCAACAGCCTGAGGCAATTAGGAAACCCCATTCTCTCAAAGCCAGCAATTAGCTCTGGAATAGCTTTAATGCCCGCCACCTCAGGGTAAACCACACGCCTCGTTGCCTCAGAAACCTCAGCCTCCACTCTACTCTCCAACTTTCCAACCCCAAACTGGCTGGATCTGGAGCAGTCTGGGGTAGCCAGCTTCCAGATGGTTATAGCAACGCGCTTCGGAACTGGCAAGGTGATGTGTCTCTCTTTACACTAGAGGTGGGGGCAAGCTGCGCACAAAGCACCAGAAATGTGGCTTTCTGCCCGTGAAAGGTCTGGACCCACTGCTGGTCATCCCAGGTCTGCAAGATGACGTGGTCCCACCAGACGGTGCTTGTGAGCCTGCACCAGAAGCGGCGGTCTACACAGGGGGCATTAGCAGCTTTGCCAATTATACTGAGCACCATCTGCCAGGGAGAGTCTGCGATGCCAGGGTACTCCTCCTCCTACTGCTGCTCCATCAGGAAATCCATCAGATACCTTTGGTGGGACAGAAACCACCACCGAAGTGTCCACCGGCGCCTCATGGTTGCTCTGCCAGTTTCCTGACACAGGAGTGAAAGCGTAAGAAAGAGAAGTTCATGAAAAGGTGCCTCCTCCATGTTGTTGGCTCTGGTAGCTGGGAGAGCACAGACCAAAATGACTGGTTGGCAGGCTGTGTTGGCGGCTGTTCAAACTTCCTGCAACGTGCAGGGCGGGCAGTAAAGTTTTCCCACAGTGAATCACAGCCCTAGGGCTAGACTGATGGTGAGGGGGTGATAGGGACTCTGGGATATGGTTATTTTGACTGGAGTCTGCACACTGCAGTGTGGTTGCCAGAGCCCCAGAGGTCTACGGTAAAGAAAAGCCTTAAAATAGGGTTTAATTACAATGTATATGCTCAAGCCCAGGGTTCCCCCCTAACATGGGTCAGCGGACTCACGTCCCACTAACCCTGAGCTTACATTGCAGTGTAGACATACCCTTACAGAGACAAGGTGGGCGAGGCAATATCTTTTATTGGACCAACTTCTTTTGGAGAGAGAGACAAGCGTACACAGAGCTCTTTCTGTCTGGAAAACACACTCATTGTCACAGCTAAATATAAGGTGGAACAGATTATTTAACATAAATAGTTAACACATTTCAAAGGATCATTCAAGATGAAGTGGCCAGTTAACAATTCTCCCGTCATGGGGAGAAAGGAACGGAGGAAGAGAGAGGGGGGGAAAAAGGCAGCTGGCAGGGAAGAGGAGTTGTTAGTGGGTTATAGATGGCTGTAATAAGCCATATATCCAGTATCTCTATTCAGTCCATGTTTTTTAGTGTCTAGCAAAGTTATGAATTTAAGGGCTGGTCCACACTAGGGGCGGGGATCGAAATAAGATACGCGACTTCAGCTACGAGAATAGCGTAGCTGAAGCCGAAGTATCTTATTTCGAATTACCCACACTTACCTCGCGTCCTCGGAGCGCGGGATCGACGGCCGCGGTTCCCCCGTCGACTCCGCTAACTCCGCTCGCCCTGCTGGAGTTCCGGAGCCGATGGGAGCGCGTTCGGGGATCGATGTATCGCGTCCAGACGAGACGCGATACATCGATCCCCGCTATATCGATTTCTACCCGCCGATCCGGGCGGGTAGTCTGGACGTAGCCTAAGTTCCCAGACTCATCTTTTGAAGGTGTTGTGCAGATTTCCTCTAAGAATGATGACTGAGAGGTCAGTTAGAGAGAGTGATCACTTTGTGAAGTGTTCATCTACAGGTGATAGGCTGTTTTTGTCTTATTTTCCTGTGTGAGGTACACCACATTTGTCATAGACATGTGTAGGACCCATGGATCTTGAAAGGTGTGTTGATCATCATAGCAATGGAGATGTGTCTACAGGTTTTGCATCTGTTGTTCTGGCAAGATCTGGTGCTTCTTTGAGATGGTGTCCCCCAGTCTGTGGGGAGCAAGCTCATCATTAGAAGCAAGGAGAGGGTTGGTGGCTTCTGGCGGTTAGAGGTTTAGGGTCACCCCAAGCATGGGGTTGCATCCCTGACCATCCTGTCTAATAGATGGATGCAGAGGCATTGGAAAAAATTTTATGGTGGGGGTGCTGAAAGTGGAAACCATGCCCCTGCACCTCTAGTTCCAGCACCCCTGGATGTACGTGGAGGGCAAAACTGTACATTCACATGAACAAGGCATTTCTTTATAAGGGAGATAGTGAAAAAACAAAAGGAATTCCAGCTATTATCTTTACATATTATGAGACTTCAATAAAATCTTATGGATAGTGGATGAGAAGGAAAAGCTGTGAAATACCATGACATCATCCCAGACAGTGAATATATCGAAAGAGCAATATCTTGTGACTAAGGCCTTCTTAAAACTTCTAGAAGAGACACCAGCTGAGTAAATCAAAGGTCCCTATGCTGTCTGCCTCAAGGATGCTATCTGTCCCTGGTCTTAAATATGGTACAATATGCTAAGGAAGGAGTAAGAGCGATGGTTTTGAAGGAAATCTTATAGCGAGTTAGGGATACTCAACATGTGTCATCCCAATACTACTATATAAATGAGTGAGACAGGGCTGCACAAAAAACAGAAGGACTTATGAATAGGAATGAAAACTATTGCCTAAACTATTCTTCATTTGATCTAGTATCCCAAGGCAGAGATGGCTATAAGGTTACAGGAAATGGAGAAATCACATGATCAAATTAAAGCAGCAAAGGTTAAACATCAAATTTAACAGAGTGAGGACAAAGGCTTCACATGAGGCTCTGTGGGTGGGGAGAATAGCAAAGAATGCTCCCACCTTTCCCAGTCCCCAGAAGTCTTGCTCCTGCCAAGGAGAAAACAGAGAATAGAAAATCACTACCGCTGCACTACATGGCTGAAGTGATTAACAGAAGATTCTGCATGTGCCCCAGGACAGTCTCTGAAAACAGTGGAATACAAAAGGTTAGGCCCCAGGGAACCCATGGAGGGCTTTTTAAGATAACTTCTGGAACAGAGGTTTAAGACTGCCTTGGTGTCTCTTTCTCCCCACTAGAGAAGTTCTTTTGCCTTCTTGTAAGCAGGGCAGGCTGGTTTTGTCTGTCACAGCACCCGAAAGCCACCTCTGCTCCTGAAGGAGAGCTCCTCCCCTCATTCAGGCAAGCAAGGGAGCTCTGGAAATCAACTCCAGTCATTATCTTGCTCTGCTGAGGTAGTGGAGGCTTCTCTCCGTGAGAAAGCAGAAAACTGGCTTCAGGACCCTGTGGGACAGCTGCACTGCAAGAGGCCCAGCTGAGGAAGATGCTTCCCCACCTCATTTTCATCTCTTTGGTCTCTTCTTTTTAAGGGAAGAATGGCACCAGCCACAGAGGTCACCTTCTTCTGTGCTGCATCTAGTAAGGTAGGGATTAAACCAGAGAAGGAGAGGTAGCCTAGAGAGAGAGAGGAAAAATTCTGGATGGAGATCAACAGATAGAATGATAGCCAGAGTGAGTGAAGAGGAGGAACCCAGTCCCTGAATGGTTTCCAGCTGAGACATAAAATGCCCGATACACTAAAAGAAACTTTTCTAAGTTGTTCATGTGTGTAAGGAACTTACTGAAGGAAACTCAAAGTCAAAGACATGAGCTTTGCATGACAGAATAGAAGGCTAAGCAGCAGACCATGTACAACTAGAGTTGAGCAAGTGGGCTGAATTTCATTTCAGATACAATTTCATGAATCTTGCCCTTTTCTCTCATATCCAAATTTCACCTGCCTACAATTCTGGGCATAGCTGATATTTCAAACAGTCCCAGCATGTAGGTCTTTTCCAGTAACATCAATAGACTAGCACTACTGTTTTTTTTCTAATTAATGAATGCCAAAAAAATCACACCCACAAGCCAAACGGCATCCTCTTCTCTTCACCAGAATTCAGTTCAGTTCTATTATTTACTCCTGGGGGAATTCTGCGTCACTGCACATGCGCAGAATTCATGTCCCGCACAGATTTCTTTGCTTCCCCACAGAAAAATGACTTGCTGACAGAGAAGCAAAGGGAAGCTGCAAGAGCAGTCACACATTACTCCCTAGCAGCGCAGATACATCATTTCAGGCACCCGGAGCAGCCAGTGGAGAGGTAAATCACCGCGGGGCTGGGGACACCCCAGCCAGTGGCTCCTACCCTGATCTTGGATCAGCTGTTAGTCCCAGCTGGGCTGGAGACAGGAGAGGATGGGACTCCCTCTTTCCCTGCAAGGAGTGGCTAGGGCTGTGTCAGACCCACCTCCAGAAACCTCCCGCAGCTGCAGGAACCTCAGCATCCTCCCCTGTTCCCTACCCCCATCACTCCTCAGCTGTGGGGGGAGGGGCCACTGTACAGGGAGCTACTCCCCCATCAACCCAACCCCCGTGCATCCAGACCTCCCATACCCAGATACCCCTGCCAAGCCTCACCCGGTACATCCAGAACCCCCCTAGCCCTCCATACCCAAACCCCACTCCACTGAACCTCAAACCCTGCATCTGAAGCCCCCCTGCACCCAAATCCCCACCCCTGCACCCAGACCACCCACTGAGCTCCCTGCACTCAAATCCCCACCCTGATGCCCCACTCCCTGCACCACCCTGAGCCCCCACATCCAGACCCCCATGCCACTGACCTCCAACTAGCTGCACCCAGACTCCCACCCCACCAAGCCCCACTCCCCCACCAAACAGACACCCCCACTGAAACCCCCACACTTAGACCCTCTGCTGAGCCCCAACCACCTTCACCTGGAAGCCCCTGCAGAGTCCCATTGCCCCTGCACTTGGAACCCCCTCCCAACGAGCCTCTGTGCATCCAGCTTCCCCCCACACCTAGACCCCCCCACTGCACCCAGATTGTCCCACACAGAATCTTCTCACCCCACACCTGGATCACCCCACACTGAGCCCCTCCACAATTGGATCCTGCCTGGTTGAGCCTGCCTGCCCCACACCTGGTGTGCCTGGCACAGAGGGGCAGAGCCCCAGGTGTTTTTGGGACAGGCCCAGGCCTTGTTCTGTGTCAGGGTCAGGTGCAACCTCACCGCTGAGTCCATGTCCTGGGGGCGGGGCGCTGCAGGGTCATCTCCCACCTTCATGCAGCCAGCAGCCTGTGCTCCCCACTGCCATGCTGGAGCCTCTGCATTTATTTATTGACAAATGAAACTTGCAGAATTTTAAAATATTTTTCGCAGAATTTTTGATTTTTCAGGTGCAGAATGCCCTCACGAGTATACTATTACTTGTATTACAATAGCGTCTACAGGCCCAAACCCTACCAAGGCCTCATTACACTAGGAGGGTAGATAAATAAAGTCAGAGACAATCTTTGTCCTGAAGAGCTAAACAGATAAGACAAAAGGTAAGAGAAAGAAGGTACTATCATCTCCATTTTACACACAGTTAATGAAGGCACAGAGGAATTTGGCGATTTACCCAAGACCACACAAGACATCTGTACAGAGCCAGGGACTGAAGTTCTGGTCCAGGGTCTTAATGAGAAAACCATCCCTGCTCTCTTTTGCTTGTGAAATTTATTCTGTTAGAAGAAGGTATCAATGTCATCATTAGTTTGTTGCACTATCAATGAGAGAGTGCACCAATTATTTTGTTTGAAGAAATCGCACCCCATTCTCCAGCCACTTGAGGCTGGTTTAAAATTAGAAATATTAGCATGACCACACCAAGACTTTGACACTAACTAGGCTTTCAAAATAACAACATACCAAAATAGTAGCAGGGTCAGCGGGATTGGTTAGCAAGGAAGGATGTTTATGTTTAGTCAGTGCCATATTTGAAGACTCAAATTTGAGGTAAGTTTACTGCTGAACTTAAAGGCTCTGAAACTTGAAAGCAGTAAGTTGTGCCAGAAACTCTGTGGTGTGGGATGGACATTCCTTCCAAACCTCAAGAGAACAACCACGAAATAGGCATTTAAACATTAGGCATGCTTATTGGCAAAGGATATAGTATTTAATCCTAGTTCTCTCTCCAACTTTAACATTTGCTCTGACCCAATAGAAACAAATTAGCTTTGTAAGAACAAGGGAATTCCATTCTAAACCATACAGATGTAATCAGCCTCACAAAGACAAGTCTGAAATCAGATGGTGATAAACAGGAGGAGTTAATTATGTATATTAAAAAAGGATCAGATGAAAGAGATACATAAGGCTGCAGATGTTTATATAGCAAGAAAATAGGAAGCACACACAATGCTGCTGTAATTGCTGTTTACACTGACATATTTCTCAGCTGCTGCTTAGCTTTTCAAATGCCAGAATGCTTCCAAGTTAGTGGCTTATTTTGATTTGCAGAGCGTGCTAAGGAAAAGGGCTGGCGCATGATCTTTAAACCACAGACAAATATTTGACAACTCATTCTGACAAACCTACCCCCTTTAGGGGCCCCACCACTGCACTGACCCCCTTCCAGCTTCGCAGGGCTGGACAGCTGCTCCATCAAAACCTAGTGAAAACCACTCCTGGGACAACCACAAGATTGCCCAAGAGTAATGCACAGCATTCCCAGCCCAAGAGCTGGACTCTGCTCCCAGGTACACCACCACCACTGAATTGATGAGCTGGCAGAAATCACACACTATATCTGTAGTGCTACAGCAACTTATATGGCCACAGAAACAATAGTGTAGCACAGGACAGTGTGTAGGCAACACTTTTTCAGTAGTAAATATAGGCTTGTGGAGAGTTTGGGCCTGAAGAATCTATTCTTAGAGCATCTGCATACGCCATTCTGAACACCAGGCTGGCCCCGCAAACTTTCCTATATATTGTCATATGTTATTCATAGCTCAACTGATCCCAGCTGCTTAAATCTTCACTATTATTGACATTAACACTTAACTCTAGTTGGCCCAAGTGAATTTTAAAAAACTAACTATTTTGAACGGTCATGTCTATGCAATACATGGTTTATTGATAAAAGCATAGGAAGAGACAGGAAAGCCAAACATCACCAGTATGTGCAAGCACAGATGTGCAACGCCAGCACAAATGCATTACTTAGATTGTCACTCACCCAATTCACTGTTGTCATCCACCAAGATAATTTCATGAAGAAGATATGCTGGAGTGCGATCCAGTACGCTATGTACTGTCCGAAGCAAAGCAGAAAATGCTTCATTATAGAAACAGATAACAATGCTGGCAAATGGTAAATCAGAAGGGTAGGACTTTTCTCTGCACCTACAAAAAAAAAGACACACATGTTCAATGTACATTTGTACAAGACTGCACCTCCTAACAAAGCTCCATAAACAGCAACGCTAATATTGAATTAGAAATTGTTCTCTCACATTTCAGTGTTGCGCTCAGGGCATGTCTACACTATAAACTTAAGCCGACCTATGTTAGGACAACTTACAGCCACCGCCGTAATTACGGCAGTGGTTCATGTCCACGCGGCCCTCCTTCTGTCGGTGGTGCACATCCTCACCAGGAGCACTTACACCGACTTAAGAGGTGCAGCGTGGGGGGGGGGGGGGGGGGGGANAGCTTCATGTGCAGCTCCCCATCAGCTTCTCGGCTCCCTGCCGGGAGCCCAGCTGCCCCCGCCCCCCTTGATGTCTTGGCTCCGCACCAGGCTCCAGGTGCGGAGCTCCCCACACTGGGCACAGCCATGTTCCCAGTGGGGAGCAGGGTGCCGAGAGCCTGGGGGAGGGTAGCCAGGCTCCTGGCGGGGAAATCCGTGCCCAGAGTCTGGTTGGCTGCTGTGCTCCCAGTGGGGAGCCAAGAGCCCGGGCGGCAGCCCAGATCGGAGTGGGGAGCCAGGAGTCTGGGCAGCAGCCGGGCTAGGAGCAGGGAGCCAGGAGCCTGGGAATCCACTTGAATTCAAGTGAACAGGCTTTTTGACGCAACCAGAGTTGCATTTTAGGTCCTGAAGTTTTTGCTTGATCCCCTGTCAAATGCCAGTATTGACAATTTACCCTGAATCATATCAGATTTGTAGATATCAGGGAGAGAAATTGAAATAGGCAGATAAAAGACCTCTTATATTTGCTGGAAGACTTTCAGTGCCTGCTCTAACTACTATTTGCTAGGAATCTGACCCTATAGCATTGTATGCCCTTAAGGGCATACAGGTATTACATTTTGTAACATGCAGCAATAAACCCTATTTATGTGGGTCTGAATTGTGTGAACTGTAGGTATGAGGCTACTTTATATTTGGAGGAGCCCTAATGTAAGTATTATGTTAACGAACATGTCTTAGGCCTGGTCTATACTATGGAGTTAGGTTGACGTAAGACAGCTTATGATATGCACCTAACTACGTCAGTGTACACACTACAGCCTTGCTCCCGCCGATGTAAGCGCCCTACTGCACTGACATCATAACTATGGGCCATTACATTTACACACAATTGAGCAACCACAACAAAAACGAAAGTTACACCATGATTTGGGGGGGGTGGGGGGGAGGGGAGAGCGCGCGCACGCTTGGGGGCATTCAGATGGTTGCTTTACTCCATCTAAGTGTAATGGAGCATAGAAAATTTGTGCTTTCGAACAGAAAAAGTCACTAGATAGTCAGCACTATTTCCCCCGACATCAATAAAGGGCCCTATTTAAGACTGCTTTTCTCACCTTCCCAACCTCTATTAGCATGCAGCAATGTGGCTTAGTATATAAAGACAGAGTACTCTGCCATTCTTAGGCTCCATCAAGCCTTCCAACCCTCATTAACTTGAATGTTTAAACTTTAAGGGTCTGATTTTCGAGGTACGGAACACAACAATTTGTAACCCCTTCAATGGGAGTTGGGGTACTCTGTGCGTGGGGGGGGGGGGGGAAATCAAGCTACAAACATTGTTCTAGAATACTTAGAATCATAAGGTCTGTAATTAGGGCATGTAGGTCATCTAGCCCTGCCTGGAATCAGTGCAAGATTGCTCTCCTACAGTGTATTTCTGAAAGCTTTTCCCCTCCCAAACCTATATTTCAGTTACTATTTGCTACCACTTGGATCTAATAAAATAGCTTTCTGAAAAACCTAGTGCTCATGAAGTTTATATCAGTAAGTTTACACCCAAATTAGCTTTTTAATTGAACACATTTAAGGCAAATTGAAAACCTTAACAACATTGTACTGGTGCATGAGACACAAAATGTGAAACTGAATATTAAAAAAACTGAGATTAGCAGTCAGTTACACTCACCACAGCGCTTAACTTTTTGCTATTCACTCCAACAGAATAAATGGAAAAACATATATTAGATTGTAAAAATGCTTTCATTTTTAAAGACCCTAGTATGTAATTAATAATACGGGTACAGAATTTTGTTTTTTTTCCACATAATATCATCCCTTTAAAATTAACAGTTCAGAGTATACCTGCACAGAATACATGTATGCACTATGCAAACTTCTTTATGGCTCAATGTATCTCTGTCCTCACCTGAAATATCCCTGATAGTCCATTAATGGAGATCTCTTGAGCGCACGCTGATCACTACATGGAATCAATCTCACCGTTAGTTGGTTATTTGTCCATTACATAGAACTAACACAGAGAGGTTCTGTGTTATATCAATTAGGGATCATCTAACCCAGGGGTAGGCAACCTATGGCACGCGTGCCGAAGGCAGCACGCGAGCCGATTTTCAGTGGCACTCACACTACCCGGGTCCTGGCCACCGGTCCGGGGGGCTCTGCATTTTAATTTAATTTTAAATGATGCTTCTTAAACATTTTAAAAACCTTATTTACTTTATATACAACAATAGTTTAGTTCTATATTATAGAAAGAGACCTTCTAAAAACGTTAAAATTTATTACCGGCATACGAAACCTTAAATTAGAGTGAATAAATGAAGACTCGGCACACAACTTCTGAAAGGTTGCCGACCCCTGATCTAACCCATTGCACTACCATATATTTGAAGTTAGGTCTCTGGGGTGACCACCAGATGGCTTCTCATATTTAAATTGAGCAGGATACTTTCTAACCTGTTAGCTTCTCCATCTAACATCTGACTGAGAAAATAATTTCTACTTTAACCCTCTGATCCATTCAGCTGAGTGTCATTAACTTGTAAAGATTCTACTGTATATGTATTTCTTTGAAGACATTGTATTTTAAAATCCAAATTCAAAAAGACTTGTGTGGTAGAGTAGGTAGATATATGGTTTGTGTAGGTGATCTTAAAATTACATACACGCACTCTGTCTTAAGGTAGCGTTAGTCTGACTCTCTCATGTGACCTGCTCAGTAGAGATTTTCCAATTATGTACAATTATTATCCCATTCCCGTTTGCCTCTTGAGATCCAATTCTGAACAGTATTCAATAAAGCAAACCCTCCGAATTAAAAAAATAACCTCAAGCCATCTGGCTGCAAGTATTAAAGGACTGGAAATCTGCCTTCAGTGGTAACTGATATGTTGAAAGCAAAATGTAATAGATGTGTAACGGCCAAATGTTTAATTCCAGTCTCATTATTTAGTATACTGGGCCCTTGAAAACAACATTATATTTATAGAGAAAATCATATAAAGGACATACTTTGCATCCCTTGTATCTGGCACCTCTCTGTGGTATCCCAATCGGTTGCTGATAAGCATATTGAAGGCATGCTTCTGATAGCCCAAGTCTCTCACCTCCTGATCGTGTTCGTTAAAAATCATGCCTATAATAGAAACATATCAAAATCAGTTCATGTCAAAAACATCCTCTGGCAATGATCAAGTACTGAAATGGAGTGTTTAACTCATGCATAGTTTTCACAATCTGCCTTTACAAATCGTATTTTAACCCGTTTTCAAAGCACATTTCTGTATGAATACTTCAATTTCTACCCCAATAATAGATTAAATCAGTGGGCGCCAGACGACAAGCCACGGAGGACCGTGGTGGTGGATGAGCATCCGCCGAAATGCCGCCGACAAGCGGCAACGTCAATAGGTGTCACCGCCAAAATGCCGCCGACAAGCAGCGTCATCCAAAGGCGTTGCCGCCGAAAATCGGAGGCATTTCAGCGGCAACGCCTCTGGATGACGCAGCTTGTCGGCAGCATTTCGGCGGATGCTCGTCCGCCGGCCAGTACAGGCTGCCCTCACACAAGTGTCTACACTTTTTTTCCCCTCTCTAAACACAGTCAAACTCGTAAATATTATTGAAGTTGGTTTTGAAGAGCTGCACGCAGGCTAACAACATGTGTGCAAAGTGCCTGACAAATTCCAGTCCAAACAACAGCTCTCAGCCCTTGGAAAATAAGGTTTGCAATGGAAACATCAACAAACCCTTTACTATAGCAGTGTTGTGTGTTTCATAAATTTATAAGAAAAAATATAGATTACCCTACCAGATGGCATTTTGTTTTCAGCTATAATATGCCAAACTGTTTTTTAACTTTACAACCTAGCATATTTATCACTTCTCCAGACTGGACAGACAGGAAACCCTTCCCTATAACATTAGGTCTAATTCTAACAGAGGCCCAGCTGTCTCCCAAATTTTCATGTAGGACTTGTCCTGCAATAGAATACGGCTTTCACCAGTCCAGCTAGTCTCTGGGTTTCAAGATCAAAGAGATTTTCTGTTGCAACTCTCCAATTCATTTCCTGGCAAGCAGTGAATACTTGGAAAGAGATGGTCACCTCTGGACTATGCAGCAATTAGCAGCTGTTGGTATTACAGCAAACTGATAAGAATTTGCATGTCCTGTGGCATCACAAGTTGGAAGTTAAATTTTGGAAGGCGTTTCACCTTCTATCGATCACATAAGCCTATGAGCAAGTCTGCAGTTACATTTTGGTAAGCTTTTTCTTAAACTCCATAAAACTCTCCAACAGCTGACGCTGTACTGAAATTTTACTGAAGAAGAATGTAGGGAGTGTTAGCGAGCACTGCCAGTATTAAATTCAGGGCTAGACAAAAAATATATTCTGTATTATACTTCCAATGGAAATAGCTAAGACACCAGAGGAGTGACTTGAGCTACCTTCTTCCAGTTCAATGGCCAGTTTTCAGTTCAAAATGCCACACTCTTCTAAGTAGTCCCAGTGAAGTCAACAGACCTATTTGCCTGAATAAAGCAAGCAAGATTTGACCCTAACTGTCAGATGAATAACCCCAGCATCTTACCTTTTCCAGTCTTGTTTGTAGATCATTTTATACTTCTATGATACATGGATAGCAAACATAGGCCTCATACTATCGCCAAGCAAACAACATTTTAAATCTTTAATACTGAAAAAGATGGACTGAGTTTCTCTGCAGCCTCTAAAATTTCACACATATTTTATCCCAATCCCCCTCAAAGTAAATTACCAACATGAGACACAAATGCTACCAGTGGCAAGGTGGTATATCAAAGTTTGTACCCTGGATGTTAAAATTCAGAAGTTTTCTGCTTTAGCATTTTATGTGCCAAAGTTGAAAATATTTTAGAATAAAGGCTACACTGCTACATTTTGTATTAAACAAATACATATTGTAAAAGAATAAACTTTAAATCTACTTTGAAACCAAGAGAAACACCAGGATAAACATTTTAATAAATAAGTATTCTCTTTGAGTATCAAAATTTTCCTTAGACACATTTAAAATCTTATGGTCTCACTTCTACTGATTTAACTAAGAAGTGTTTGTGCGTGCGTGTACGTCATTGATAATGAAGATGACCAAGCCCACTTACCCATTTCAGGGGAGAGCTCCATGTCTCCCTTCACTGGGTCCTGTGCATGATTTCCAAATGGATTCCCTATACTGCTGTCTTTCCGTTGTGGTTCAGGTACGCGAACTGGACCCCGAGTGAAACGGGGATAGAATTTTTTAGGAAGTGGCTTTTGAGGTTCCAGCCCCTTGACGGGCACATTCTTGAAAGATTGGGTCTCTTCGCTGAAGTTGAAATAAACGAACAGCAGAAGTGTCCAGGTCACAGATGTGAAAAGGCACCCATAGCAGAAATAGCGAAGCGTGACACTTCCCATTGTAGACCTAGCATTGTCGATGGCCCATTCTCAATTCCCTGAAAGAGAATCAAAGAAACACAGAATTGAGACCTCCATCTTTTAAGACTCTTCTGCAGACCTGTACATGAGTAACCTAATTCTAAATGCCAACTTTTCATAAAATGCTATTGTAAACCTATGCTCTATATTTTAATTTTATGTTTAAGCATTATATCTTTTTCCTCTCCCACCCAAATATCAAAATACTTAGGGCCCCAGACTGCTTAGTACCGTATATCTTCAGATACAAGGCTAAAGACCCAAGTAGTCTTGGGTGAAATATTAACAGCATTTTCTTTCAAGTTGTGGGACAGTTTACTGGTGTCCACAATACAGAAGTCACAAAGTGTTTGTATTACTCTTATTACTTATAACACATAATATTCTGTTTTCCAAAGAGACAGGGAAGGAAGACATGTAGGCTAGGGAAAGGATAATAAAAGAGAAACACACACATGAAAACTCGAGCAAGAAGGGGGGTGACAGATCCAAGGAGGTGGGGAAGTAACTTTTAAGGAAGTATCTCAGAAATGCCTCCAAGATCCACGTGTCAAACTCACTCCTCCTCTGTGGAAGGGAAGGGAGTTAAAAGGCACCTCACTGAGACCGCCCTCCCATTTGCAAGAATCCCAAAGACACTCTGCAATGTCAGGATCCATGCAGGGGGCAAGAAAGGACAGGGCCAGCTAGAGGCTGGGAATTGACCTATGTTATGTGACGCAGTGGAGGGAGATGTTCACCGTACCCTATCAGGCCCTGAGAAGTTTACCAGGGAAAGGTAAAAGCCTGGGCTCTATTACTTTCTTTGCAGAGCCCTCTCTGTGACAGGATGCCCCAAGATCTCCAGGAGAGTCCCTAGCAATGAGACTAGATTGGCACTGGCTTCCTGCAGACCCTTGAATATCCTTCCAGATTTTGGGATGGATTCCACAGTCCATTCCACAGCAGGCAAAAAGCTCTGAAACAGAACTGGAAGGGATCAAACCAGCCCAGAGTTTTATTCTAAGCAGTCACCCACAAACTTGATTTCCCAGAGACGTATCAACAACTATTGTCAGAACTGAACACTACAGCACTGAGGATGGTAGAGGGAATTGAAATAGAAGATACTGGTGACTGCGTTTTATTTATAGTTGACAAGAGAATTAGTTACACTTTTTGAGTTTCTCTTGTCAAAATTAAGGTCCAAGAAATCACATAATATCCAAAATGGAAAACTGGCCCTGAGAAATATATTGATTAGGTGTTTCTGGCAGCTATCAGTTAGATTTATTGGTTTGTTTTGGGGGATGGGAGGAGAAAGGTAATTAAGAACTCCTTCAAACGTAGAGTTAACCAGAAAAATCTGGAATGCTCTTTCAGAGTTAAACTTGAACTAAACCAATAAACCAATATACCCAATTCTTTCTACAGCTATAAATGTAGGTATCATCCACTTGTTTTTTGGGTGGAGCTGCAGGGGGCGGGGCTGGGTCTATTTTCAAGTGTCCATGGGTTTTAAAGAAGTAAGATTTGTCAAAGAATCAGAAATCACCAACAAAATTCTTCAGCTGAATCTGGCAAAGAACAAATCAGAACAAGAGATAGCATCTACGGCCTCTTCCAAACACTTTATGAATACTGATTATCCCGAGGTAGGTAGAAATTATTCCCTTGTTACAGGTGGGAAACTAACAGAGATTAAGCCTATGATCATGCTCCCACTGAAGTTTATAGCAAAAATCCCACTGACTTCAAAAGTGTAATATTGGGCCCCAAGTGACTTGGCTAAGACCACAAAGCATCACTGCTAAACTCAGGAGTTCCTCGGGTCAGACCACGCCACTCCTTCATTTGTTAAAATTCTTCTAACAAAAAATATTTACCTGCTATTCTTACTAGGTGAAATTCATTCCTGTGCAAAGTGCCAGACTATGCAGCACTTCAGCCCAATGACTTAAATGGGATTTAAATGGAGCCTAAGTGTTGTGCTGGCCCTCTGCATACAGGTGTAATGCACACACTGTCAATCAGGATCCTTCTCCAATGCTCTAAAAAGGGATGCTGCTGCTGAGCTGTTACTTTAGAGCCATGAAAGTAGCCAGACACTAAACAAAAGCTTGGGATTTCTGAATCATTTCTTCACCCAATCAAGCTGGCTCAGTACTTAGCTACACCATGGCTTCAAAGCATCTGCCTCAAGTCTCCCACTCCCTGTGCTAATGGAGGTCAAGGATGTTGCCAAGGTGAATCTAGACTCAGAAAAGCAAGGGAGGTTGCCAAGGAGCAAAAAGATTAGATGAACAGCTACAGCCTCTCACGACAACAGTGTTTCTTGCTGACTGATCTGTAGACTGTTCAAGCTCATCCGCACTACAGGAAGATCCGTGCACTAGCCAGTTTTTCTGCACGGGGGCAGTGGAATGAGATCTGTTTTAAGACTTTATCTAGCCTAAAAAGCTGCTCTCTAGCAAACGTTAGAGCTCTCTCCCCACTGGCAACGAAAAGGCACCATTCTAACACAGCCCCACCACACGCACGCAAAACACTGGCTGCGAACTGATCTAGTTCTTTTTTGCAGCACAGATATGCCCTTTCTGACCATTGCAGAGAAGACCAGTAATCACTCTATTCTAGCAGAGAATGGACATTTTATTTCACAGACATCTAAGAGGAATCAGGGCTTCCATTAGGAGGAAAGGAAATAAGTTAGTGCCAGAGTGAAGAGCACCTCAGGGCCCCCCAGCTGGAAAGCCTGTGTCCAGAGGCTAGCATGGTGAGAGAAAGCAGGCCTGCCAGGTACTATATCACATGAATACAAGTTTAATATGTAATATTCCACCTGTTCCTTGTTGAGATGTAGTTGTCCCTCTCCCCCTGAATCCCACTGGTTTATGCCATATTGTACACGACATATGAAGTATGAAATATCATTTAAAACAGATCATGGATTCACTAAGATCCAGAAGAGCAGATCCTTTCAATAACTTGCTATTTAACCAAAACATTCAGTGACACCTTTGGCAGAAAGTGTAGGAGGACTATTTATTTTCTTTAAATTTCCATTTCTGTGGCAACGTTTTGGGATTGGGGGAGGGGGTTACCCGGTCTTTACAAATAACACACAACTATAAAAGCTCATAAGGCTTATTAATGAATCTTAATTGCAAGCAGAGCATCTTGAGCTGGAACACTGAGGCCTTGTCTATACTTGGGATTTCAACCATCAGTCAGCTGGGATAGCTGCACCTGTGCAAATAAAACAAACAGCTATAAAAGCTACAGTGCAGCTTACCCAGATTTCAAGCAAGAGAAGGCTACTCGGGTGCACACTACCCGAGAGAAGTGAGGTCTGTGACTACTGAAAGGAGGCACTAGGTTCGGACTCCTGGCCAAAACCTCTCCCACTCAATTTCCTCTCCTCCCCCTGCATCCTCTTTAATTGTAGTCTGATGGAGTGTATACTCCATCCCAGCTCTGAAAGGATTAATGTGGGCCTGAGAGGCTCATCAACCCACTGGTTGTACCTGGAGGGTGGGCCATTCCTAATTAAAGATTAAACCCATCTGGGACAGAACTGGGTGGTGCCATAAAGGCAGGAAGCCTGGAGCAGAAGATGGTTACAGGGAGAGAAAGAAGAACTTTATAACTACTCTCTTAACAGAGAAACAGGAAGGAGCAGGAGGAGTGAACGCACAGAGGGTTGTGATGGAACTGGCCAGAGCTGGGGTACCTTGCTGGGCAGATGGCTTGTATGGGGCCCTGAGGTAAAGGGGAAGAACCAGCTCACCCAGGGAGAGGCTGAACACAGAGTATGAAAGCATTCCTGAAGGAGCAGGGTAGGACTTGCAGGCAGAAGGACCAGGGGAGTAGAACAGTGGAAGGAGTCTGTTTGTAGGAGCCCTGACATAAAGGCTGCAGTGGATTAGGAACACAGCCAAGGGCAGGAACCAGACCTCCAGGGAGAAGCCTTGGGAAGCATTGCTCATTACAAGAGCCCGGAAAGAGGCTGCGGAGAAGGCCTGACAAAAAGAGTAATGACAGGAAGAAGTCTAGGCAGGCAGCAGCAAGGAGTCTAATGGGCACACCTTGCCTATTCATTACAGGGTCTCTGGACTGGAATCCAGAGGGGAAGGAGGGCCTGGGTTTCCCTACCAGCCACTGGAGAAAGTGGTATGAAAACTCCCTGATGTAAGCAGATATGGATTTTTGAAAGGCTTTAGGCAGAGAGAGTAAGGACCATGGGGCCCAGAGTCAGGGGCCAAAAACTGATGATAGATTGTTGGACTTCTCATGTCTTGGACTTTGTTTCTCCGAAAGGAGTGGAAATATAGCGTGACCTGACTTGAGAAGAAAGAGGAGGCAAACCAGCACAGGACCAGAGTAATTAACCACTGGAATATTTTACCAAGGGTCATAATTAAGGCTACGTTTTATTTTTAGTAAAAGTCATGGACAGGTCATGAGCCGTAAACAAAAATTCACGGGCCCGTGACCTGTCCATTACTTTTACTAAAAATACCTACCATGACTAAAACTTGGGCTGGGGTGCACTCGGGGGGTGGCCCAGGCCCCACGCTGAGGAGGGAGCCGCGCTGAGGGCCCCCTGCTGGTGCTGGGGAAGGAGGGAGCCGCGCTGCGGCAGTGCTGGGAGAGAAGCGGGGCCAGGCCGCAGCGCGGGACCCCCGCTGGTGCTGGGGGGTTGGCAGGGCTCCCTACCTGGCTCTGCATCCCAGCAGCTCCTAGGCAATGGAGGCAGGGGCCAGGGCAGTGGCTGAGCCCCCTCCCACACACCCAAACTGCTGCTGGTGGGCCAGGGGCTGCCACACTAAAAGATCAACCACCAAGACAACATATTAAGGAGTCGGCAGATACCTTCCTCCAAGTCCTAGCTCTCCAGATGCCAGCACAGGAAGAACCCTGCTTTGCCCCACCTCTCTCTCTCTCACACCCACCCACCCCAAGTGCAACCACATCAACGCATACACAAGGGTATTCCAGTGGCTCCTCGTTCATTTCAGGCGTCAGTTCAAAGGTTTTTTTTAAAATCCTCCATGAGTTTGTTTCAGTTGATTTCATAGATCTGGGGGGCCAATGCACAGCTTATGCCAGATGTTATTTGGCCCACAGTCTTTATCTACTCCTCTCCCTGCTCATCTAGCATAGCACAGGCTTCTTCCCTTGTTACTGTCTGCAGGAGCTTTTCCCTTCCCATCTCTCTTCACTTCTCTAGCTCTGTGACCTTACAGCGTTAGGGTGGAAATTGATTTTAAGAGTTCACTGATCAGATTGATAAATACATCCCTTCAGCTGTCTGTGTATGGAATGTAACAATACATGCAATGTCACTGCTTTGTGGTGCATGTCATCTTAAGTGTCCAAGGAAATATCCCTCCTCTCTCAGCTGACCTCCCCAAACATGATTCTGAAGCTCAGGCATTAAAGCTCAGTCATTACATTGTTCTAAGCCAACAAGCTGCTCGTGAGTCCAGAAGACGTAAAGAAGGATTTGTGTCTCAGACTACTTACTGTTCCTGCCCCAAGGCATTACCAGCCGTGTCAGCATACAGGGCAGGAAGCATTAAGAACGCAGGACACTGGTAAACAAGTGATAGTAAAATTCCAGCTCACACAATTTAACACAAGTTGAGCGGTTAACAGCCCAGAAGTTCAGATAGCTAGATATTAATGCTAGCACAGCTAGTAGGCTTACATAGTTAAAGCCTAACCACTTACTGTAAAGAAGCACAAGGCCATTAACTAGGCAATACATTTAACTGAGGCTATGTCTACACTACACACCTCTGAAAGACTAAAGTTTGTCGTTCAATTGCCAGTGTAGACATAATCTTAGTGAGGAGAACCAAGGATCATCTATGCTACAAATATAACAATGAGGCTGAACCCACTTGCCCCCACATTGGCCGGTATGAAGACATGGTTCAAGCATAGTTCCATTTCCTCAGTGGTTCAGGAGCCAAGTTAGCGATCAACATTACCCAAAAGGGCCACAGTGGGGTGAATTCACTGTTTCATTTATTATAGTACCATTCATATTTAAACAGTATGACAAGGGAATATTTAGTTTTTATATATGTATATTATTCTCACAGCAAAAGTTAATAACTTAATGCAAGTTGACACTTAATTGGTTAATAACATAGTAAAAGCATCCTGATTGGTTGTTAATTAAATCACAAAGAGCCATAGGAAACACATTAAAGAGCCACTTGCAGCTCATAAGCGGTAGTCTGAGTATCACTGGTGTAAACAGTATTTTAACCAAGTGCAAGTTCAGAGATACAGCAAAGATGCCATCTGGAATACATAAATCCATGCTTGAAACATGTCAGGGAGAACTGTTCCATAATAAGGTGCCCTAAGGGTTGTACCAGTCTAGCATAGTCTGAGCATGATGCTGCTATAATATTTCTCCCTATCATTACTAAAGGATATAGGTGACAACACATGAATGCTCAAAAGGACCTTAAATATGCAATTAACCCCATTTTCTTCCAGAAGATGTATATGCTGGAAGAACATTCAGGATGAACACAAGAATAATTTACAAAAATAAATAAATAACACACACCTATCATTTTCTCTCATATACAACAACATTCATAATCAATACTAATTTGTACCTATAACACCTTTCAGTCAAGAATCTCAAAAGACTTTTTAAATGTTAATTAAGCCTGCAGTAGGCAGGCCGTATTATTTATCATTTGCATTGCTGTAGCGTCTATGCAGTGTTTCTTAAATGCAGCCACTGTGGCTACGTGTGGCCACCACGGCCTTTTCTTCTGGCCACAGTCATCTGGGCTGTGATGGGGGTGGGGGGGATGCAAAGCAGTGGCCCCTCTCGCAGGGCTGCCAGCAGCGGTTGGGCCTTGCCCCCCTCCAGAGACACAAAGGCTGGAGGTGCAGACAACTGGTGAATTCCCCACAGGGGGGTAGGGCAGGAAGGCTTTAGCCACGGGGCTTCGGGCTCCATCTACACAGTGGCAGGCTCAGGTTCCAGGCTCCGGCCCCAGGCTCACCACCCCTGCCCTACTGCCTACTGGGCCCCGCTGCCCTACTGCCCACCTCCCCACTGCCCACCTCCCCATCCAGGGCTTAATTTGTCCCAGGGCTTGCTGGGGCTGAGTATGTGCTGTGTGAAAAGCGATATTAACAAACCTACAAAGATCACTTTTCACAGCAGAAGACTTACCAGCTAGCAAGTCTTAGGAGAAAAAAAAAGTGCAACCAAAAAAGCAAAACAAACAACAACAACAAAAGACAAGAACATGCAAAGTGCCTTATTTGTGTTTCTATTCCGTTTAGGTCCAGTAAAGAATAGAAACAACTGTAAATTATTTTTATTACGGAGTCTGAAAAAAACCCTACACAAATTACATTTGTTTTTCCTAAAGTTAATTAAGGATTTTAGGAAAAATTGTCAGCACAGCCACCAGCAAGAGTTGAGGGCCGCACTCTGAGGCCACCAAAAATTTTGTTGTGAGAACCCCTGGTCTAGGTACCCCAGTCACAGACCAGGACCCCACTGTGCTAAGCACTGTACAAACACATACGAAAAGGCTGTCTCTATCAATTTTGCAAATAGGGAAACCATACCACAGATTTAAGATTGACTAGCTCCTTGAAATCTAGCCATTGGGGGGGAAGCTAAAAGTACACCTCTACCCCAATATAACGCTGTCCTCGGGAGCCAAAAAAAATCTTACCGCGTTATAGGTGAAACCGCGTTATATTGAACTTGATTTGATCCGCCGGAGTGCGCAGCCCCCCCCCCGGAGCACTGCTTTACCGCGTTATATCCGAATTCGTATTATATCGGGCCGCGTTATATCGGGGTAGAGGTGTAGTTTAAAGCACTATTTTGAGCATCTACAATCAAATACTGTTTTTTAAAAATTTCCCCCTCTCGTTGCTGTGTACAAAGACTCCACTAACTTGCCCACTACTCAGCATGAGATCTGAATCAATCATCAAAACATTAAATAGATTTAATAATTAGCCTGAGACAATGATAATTCACGTGCAACCAAACAGCTGAGCATTTGCCATTCCCCACAGCAAGTAACTGATGCAGCTTAAGGTAATGCTGAATTGACGCGTTAGCCTTTAATCTTTTTAGCAAAACACTATAAATAAAGACTGCATTTCACAATACTGTATTTTGGCTTACAGTAAGGGATGGTTAGGTGATCTTTAACTAGTCATTGCTTAAATGCCAACATTCATTTGGATTAGCCTCAAACATTTAGTAAACATTCATCACTTAATGTTTAATCACTGTGCCCTGAGGTTCTGTCAGAGGTCAACTTGACCTCACATTGTTGAAACAGAAGTCAGAATTACTTGAAAAAAATTCTAACACAACTTTCAGGTTCTCCAAGCAGAGCTTTCCTTAGAAATCCACCATCACCACCAATTCTCCTGTAAAGTTACCTGTGTACTGTATCTGTTTTAAGTGAAGAAACAAGACAGATCTTTGTGTATCCTCAGGTGTTAATCAGTAAATTAGCAAAAAGTTGCCAAGACAGTATTACTATAGTTTTCTGTGGGAGGAATGTGAGTGACATCTCTGCTAGTTCTTCTATAGCGGGAGTTCTCAAACTGGGGGTTGGAACCCCTCAGGGGGTCACAAGGTTATTACATGGGGGGGTCACAAGCTGTCAGCCTCCACCTCAAACTCCACTTTGCATCCAGCATTTATAATGGTGTTAAATATATTTAAAAAGTGTTTTTAATTTATAAGGGTGGGCGCGCTCAGAGGCTTGCTAAGTGAAAGGGGTTACCAGTACAAAAGTTTGAGAACTACTGTTCTATAGGGTCATGGCTAAAACTTTTAAAAGAAATGTCACTTTATCTTCTTGGTTTTTATAGTCTAAATTTGTTAGTAATTTCCTAGCTCCTAATGTTGGTGCTTGGGTGGTAGCAAATACTTTCAAAAAAGAAGTTTTTCCCTATTTCCACCCTCCCCAATTTTATCATCTCCATGAATTTTTCAACCAAACAGTGTTAACAGCATATTGAACAGGAGTCATATATGGGGGGGAAAATAATGCTACTCCCCCAATCCACTCATGATACCAAAATGGAGATGTCACTCACAGCAGATTGTGTATTTTATGATGAGGGCTCTCTTCTCCCCACTTTAATAGGATGTCGTTAGCAGAGTTGACAATATAAAATTACCTTCATTAGGCTTCAGAGTTAATACAGTAAGATGAAAAGTTGTTCATACGTCTGAGAGCTATTGTTTCAGGTTGCCAGCAGATTCCAGTTTAAATTGAGTTCAGATTCTGAAGGTTTTCTTTGCAGCACAAAGGCTAGACACACATTTTTAAATGAAAGCTTAAGATTCTAGAGCACAAGAAACTGGTAATCAAGAACCAACCCAACCTGACTCCTTAATAATCAATTTCCACTGGTTCGTTAACAGTACAAAACGACATCCACTCACCAATATGACTTACTGAGGAGGCTTTTCTTACATTTGTCAAATGTAGGGCCTCCTGCATTTAATTACTGTCATTATAGAAGAGAAGGCAGACTACTGTACATTGTGAATTAGATGGCTATTTTGTGACATGCAATAGGTATGCAATAACAACTCTTACTTCGTGCTTTTCATCAGGGCGTTTCAAAGTGCTTTACACAGCAAGTATCATTGTTCCCAATTCACAGCTGGGGGAACTGAGCTGGAAATCATTCAATGTCCAACATTTGCAGGAGCTAATAATCAGCTGTGAATGGTTTAGAAGAGGACTCTAAAATCACTCTAAGGATAAAGACACCCACTTCCACACAACAAGAGTGCCCCAAAGCCTGCCATTCAGTATGTGAGCACAACTCCTCTTCATTTAGATCGGGGTGGGCAAACTATGGCCCGGGGGCTGCATCCGGACCTTCAGACGTCTTAATCTGGCCCTTGAGCTCCTGCAGGGGAGTGGGGTCGGGGGCTTGATCTACACGGCTCCTGGAAGCAGCGGAACGTCCCCTCTCTGGCTCCTACGTGTAGGGGCAGCCAGGGGGCTCCACACACTGCCCCCCGCCCCAAGCGCCGCCCCCGCAGCTCCCATTGGCCAGCAAACAGGGCCAATGGGAGCTTCAGGGGCGGCAGCTGTGGACGGGGCAGCACACAGAGCTGCCTAGCTGCGCCTCCACATAGGAGCCAGAGGGGGGACATGCCACTGCTTCTGGGAGTTGCTTGCGGTAAGCGCCGCCCAGAACCTGCACCCCTGACCCCTCCCACGCCCCAACCCTGATCCCACTCCTCCCTCCGAACCCCTTGGTCCCACCCTCCTGCATCCCAGAGCCCACACCCCCAGCCAGAGCCCTCACTCCCCCACCCGCACCCCAATCCCCTGCCCGGAGCACCCTCCCACATCCTGATCTCCTCATTTCTGGCCCCACCCCAGAGCCCGCACCCCCAGCCAGAGCCCTCACCCCCTCCTGCACCCCACCCCCAAATTTCGTGAGCATTCATGGCCCTCCATGCAATTTCCATACCCAGATGTGGCCCTCAGGCCAAAAAGTTTGCTCACCCCTCATTTAGATGATATTTTCCAGGCCTTTCAAATCTGCTTTTTCTAGACATATAACTTACCTTATTTGCAAAGCACCATTGAAGCCAATGACAGCTGCTGATACCCATCTTCCAACAGTGAAGTAGATTATACATAATCATTGTTAATAATACTCTCCATTTTTTTTCAATCAGATGCTCTCAAAGCACTCTACAGATATCAATCAATTTAGCATCACAACAGATATTTACCCTTCTTTACAGATAGGGAAATGGGCATAGAGAGATTTGTTGCCTGATTTTTAGACATGCTGAGCACCTGTAACTCCCTCTGAAGAGCTATCCTTCTTGAAGTCAATGGGAACTGCAGATGCTCAGAACCTCTAAAAACCCAGGTTGTCTTGCCTAAGGTCACGCAAATCTCTGGGAGAGCCAGGAACAGAACCCAGATTCCCCAACTCTCAATCTAATGCTGTTACCACAAAACTATCCTTCCACTAAAAATAACTGGCTATATCCCACTAATAGACAGACAATGTACACAAAACTTAAAAACCCTAAATGAAACGTGTTGCACGAATAATACCATAAACATTCACCTGCTTAAACTATTTGGCATTTTCCCAAGCTGTTCTACCATTGTAAATGGGTCACTTAGAAAGAACCTACAATGTTTTACACTTTGGACTTGAAACAAACCTCAAGATACCTTTCTATGCACTATAGCTATCTTTCATTTCATACACTATATCAGAGGTAGGCAACCTATGGCACGCATGCCGAAAGCGGCACGCAAGCTGATTTTCAGTGGCACTCACAGTGCCTGGGTCCTGGCCACCGGTCCGGGGGGCTCTGCATTTTAATTTCATTTTAAATGAAGCTTCTTAAACATTTTAAAAACCTTATTTACTTTACATACAACAATAGCTTAGTTATATATATAGACTTATAGAAAGAGACCTTCTAAAAATGTTAAAATGTATGACTGGCACGCGACACCTTAAATTAGAGTGAATAAATGAAGACTCAGCACACCACTTCGGAAAGGTTGTCGACCCCTGCACTATATACTGCAATGTCGTCCCAGGAATGTCTTGTTGAATTTGAGGAAATCCAAAAGCTTCATTAGATAGTTGTGGTAATAATAAANTTCGGAAAGGTTGTCGACCCCTGCACTATATACTGCAATGTCGTCCCAGGAATGTCTTGTTGAATTTGAGGAAATCCAAAAGCTTCATTAGATAGTTGTGGTAATAATAAAGCTTTAATTAGACTGACTTTCACAACAAGGTAAACAAATTACTGGCAAACTATATTTTTCTGAAATGTTTTTCTCCATCTACTTCCAGTTTCTAATGTCAATGTACTTCTATAATGAAGAACTCAAATTTTCATCTCTCTCTCCTCAAAGCGTCCCACATCTTTGCCAACAAAATGCTGCAGTTTTCTTACTAGGAAAGAACACCCATAAATATCCTTCCTCTCTGATGAGAAACTACATACTCCATGGTCCCATCATGTTAGCACAGGTCCAAGTAACTAGAATTTAGATGCAAAAAGCAGCTATAAGAGTTTGGAAGGAAAATAAATCTCGTAAGACCCAGGGTCTCATGTTAATAAGCTATGTAACAGAACAGCCTAGTCCCATTTTAGGTATAATCAGTGGTGCAACCTTGTGTCAAGCAGATTAACATAATAGCCCAGTTCATGATTAGAGAATACAAACACTTACGTATTGGAATTTGGAAACATCAGCTTATAAAAATCCTAAAATGGTCACAGAGAGCAAATAAAGTGCTCACTCGTTGGATATATATAGTTGTGCTGCACAGTCCTCCTTCGATCCTAGAATGTTACTGTTTACCAACATACCCAGTACCCTATATCAATGGGCTGCTCTTACCTAAACAACCTCTTTCTAACAAATGTGCCATGCCACAGAGTTACTCCACTGGCAGGTACTTCAAGCCATCCAGAGCATAAACACACTGCATGCCATTCATGGTGTCCTGATGATTTCCTCTTCCTTTCCAATGCTAATAGATATTTCTCTTCCTATCAATAAGGGCATTCTCTTTTCAACAGCAGAGCCAGCTCTGGCACAAGCCATAAAGTTCATGCGCTAGCTCCCAAGAAAGGTGTAGGGATTTAGTAATACAAGCAATACAGGTCATGATTAGGTGTTCTGTGACTCTGCCTCTCTCCTCCTTCATACACAGCTGTAAGTACTGTAAGATTAAAAACACTCTCAATACTACCCTTTGATTCAACACACAGAAGAGACTGCAAGGTCAACCACATGGAAACAAGCTGCCCAATACACTTCTATTTAAAATCTACCTAGCTGTTCATTTGCAAATTACACTTACAAAGCCTGCAGATACAGCCACAAAAGAAAACTAGATACATATAAAACAGTAGGATAATTTTAAGACACACATTCTGCACAATGAATTGAACAAATGAGTCTCACCTTTTCCCCAGCAGAGCCTGCAAAGAGAAGCAATGCAAGGTTACGTGGTGAAAATACGTTTGCTGCAGTTACGGTCAAATCCAGTTGGTGTCTTCATTCTCAGTGAACAATAAAACACTGAGCCTAAAACTTAACACTTTCCTGCTGAGTGCGGCTCATAAGTTCTAACTGAGAACGGTGGCAACAAATACAAGTCTCTCTGTAATAGGCTAAATTGGATGAAATCTTAGGAAACAAATGCAGCAAAACTATTTCTGATTTGGCTGCATATCCTGCCCCAGAGAGCAGTAAGGTTTATTTTTTTTAACTGATGTATGAGCTGTATGTTTGGCAGTAAGCTGATTACTAGAGGTGTAAATACTAGCTATGCATATCATTACTAAGGCATCCATCTCCACAGTCTCTATCCACTATACATTATAGTCGGAGTGGTAGGAACCACAATAGTTAAGATGGTATAAGAGTTTTCATTCTAACCACCCCTTTGCTCCTCAGTTTTCAAATTGTAATTTTATTCATCTTTCACTTTTGGGGCTTGTCTTCTGCTTGAAGTTGATCTTTTTTAATTGAGCAAATATGGTTTCGCTCTTTTCCCCCCCTCTACCGTAAGGAAAGTAGAAAAGACATTTTTCCCATTATAAACAATAAAAATATTGAGACTTCTTTTGAACAGTCCTCCTGCCAAAGGAGTTGGAGGATAAGCACTGAAATTTGGCAGCAAAACAGACCTCACTGAGCAGAAATACTTTTGAGTGGGCCAATGAGTTCTAAGCCATTAAATACTGAGCACACACAATACATTTTGCTCAGGTACCATGCAAACGTGACCAGTTAAAGTTCCAATCCTGCAATGAGCTTAATGAGGGCAGAGGGGTCCACTTGTGTGGAATTGTTTGCAGGAGTAGAGCCTTGTTGTGTAGGGGAAAACACATGTAAAGTGTGTATGGGCTGATAAAAAGACTTGGCAGGAGCACCTTGTATAAGGATCAAAGGTAAAGGAGGGCTTCTCTGATGTACCTTATAAGCAGACCTCCTAAAGGGACTGACAATCTTTCCTAATAGTTTTGATCATGGAAAGGACGTGCTGTTGGCCTATTTTTAGCAAGCCAGCAGAAGCTCAACCAGTCATGAAGAGTTAAATTTTCTTAGGTGTTTTCTTTTTTCATTTTAATATCTGGGAGATCCCATACAACTGTGTACATTAGAAGTGTTAAGTTGGCAAAGTTAAGCGGCCATCTGTCTGGAATGCCAGAATTAAGGCTGCATACAGAACCTCTGCCCAGACTCCACCCACTGATTTCAGTACAACACAGCTGTGCAGTCTGCCTCCATGACTGAATTTGGTCAACCTGGAAATACATGCATGTTTTATTGATTTGTTTTGAAAGGCCTCTGAAAAAGCTGACAGACCGCTCTGAGCTTGGACAGTCCAGGCAGTGGTTCAAGTTCAGACTTTTCATGAGCAAGTGCAACTCCACTGGAAAAGGACCTGCTTATACCAGGTATGAATTTGGCCCAATGCACATGTTAAACCATGATCTGAACACAATGTTCTGATACAGTGGTACATAGGAGCATCCCCCTCCTACAATAGCACCTTCATTGGTAACTACCTAATTCCTATTAACCTTGCTCCACTTTGGCATTGTCTTTTTAGAGGAACTTCTCTCCCCACGTCTCTCCAGGGACTGGCTCTTTAATTTGGCAAAGGAGCTACAGACATAGAGTAGCCATTTTATACCTGCTTGCTGTATGTCTCTCCCCCTGAAACCGTTGTTCCCAACTCCAGTGCTGTTTTTCCTGCTTATTATATTTTGTATTATCGTAGTGCCTCCTGATCAGATGGCACATTCTGACAATTGTCATGACTATATTCCAGTTTCAATTTAATCGTTTTGGGTGTATTGTTTGTTACTTAAAATACCTAGAACAAGAGCCATAAACCATTCAAAAAACAAGCTTAAGAAACAGTTCAAACGTTTTACTTTATGGACATGGAGCTGATCTGCATCTCTGCGATCCCATCGATTTCAGAGGTTCAGCACAGAACTGAAGAGGATACTCTTGGTATTAGAGCCATAGGGAACAGTTGAGACATGTGGCTTTCACTTTTTAACATAAAAAACTTTCATTCTCTGTGCTGAAACTAAAAATATTGGTTAAATTAAGCCGATACCCTTCTTTTCTATTTACAGAAGATTCTCTTGAACCACACCCACTTTCTCAATAATGCCTACAAAAATCACCACCATGTGTAGAAGAATACTGGAATATAGACTGACTGACTTCAGCTCCATGTTCTTTCCCCTTCACACTGATATAGCAGAAGGATAATTCGAGCGCTAGCTTGAACTGTGGGAGAACCAGGTTCAATTTCCTTCTCGGCCCCAGACTTCCTGCGTGACCTTGGGCAAGTCATTTAGGGGTAGATCAGCAAGGTGGGAATCCAAAGGTATGCAAGCATCTAAACCCCAGACGTAAGTGCCTTCACCTCAGGTTTAGGCACCTAAGTCCCAGTTTTGTCTCCACTGTAACCACAAGCCATCCACGGAACCCTGTAGGTGCCTAAACACACTTGGCATCTAAATTTTCAGAATAAAATTTCCTTCGGTATCTATGTTTCTGCCTCTGGGCATGTACATTGCTGCTTCACTCTTATCTCCTGCCTAAGTCCCGGACATAGGCAGAGAGTTATATGGGCCCGTGGTGCCCGTGCTCCACCAATATTCAGGAAGGTGGGCCCGGCTCCACCAATGTTTGGGCTTATATTTTCAGAACCATCCCGTCCATAGGAAGGACCGGGGCAACTGCCCCTGGCCCCGCGCTTTGGGGGACCCTGCACTTTGGGGAGATGCGGGGTCCAGGGTGGCCTGGAGGGCTAGTGGAAGGCCTGGTGCTGGCAGCAGTGAGTGACCTGGCCCCAGCCCGCCCTATTCTGCTCTGCCCTACCCTGCTTCTTCCCACCCCTGCTCCGCCCATGCCCCACCCCCACTCCACCCCTTCCCCCAAGTCCCCGCCCTGCCTCTTTCCCCCCTCCCCCGAGCGACGCCGGGAGCTGGCAGGGCGGAGCAGAGCAAGGTGGGCTGGGGCTGGGACCTGTTCTGGACACCACCAAAAATTATACAAACCTGGCACCCATGGTCCCGGATTCACAAATCAGGGAAAGACAGGCATTTGGCCACCTAAGCTGTGTGCGGGGCCTGATCCAGGAGGCATGCTCAGAGGACACCTACCAGATGGAGTTCTATTCAAAATCCAGCCAGAGAAGGAGCATGTGGTGGTGGCAGCAGTGTCACCACCCATCTTATAACTATTATCCCAGTGGTTAGAACACTCACCTGGGATGTGGGAGACCAAGATTCAGTTCCCAGTTCCTCTTTCCTCCTCAGACAGAGAGGGGTGTGTCTCCCACCTTTCAGGAGGTTGCTCTAACCACTGGGCTATGGGATATTTTGATGTGGGGCTTCCACAATCTCTCCTGTTGAGGCTGTTGTGCTCTGAATAAATAATGAAACAGTGGTTGAAACAGGGGGACTGGATTCGGGGTCCCCTACCTCCTAGGTCAGTTCCCCAATGACTGGACCAGAGAGAGTTATTCTCTCTCTCTGACCCAATGACTGTTCCACTGTGGACAAACACTTACAATCATTAGTCCAGGGAAGAGAAGGAATGGGGAATGGAAGGGGTATGATTGTGAAATTCTAAATCAGGCAAAAGTTCTTTTGAAATAAAGAGTTAGAGTATTGCCAAAGTAAAGAGTAGGAAATCAGGTCCAAAGACTCGGGGTAGACAATGATGGCGACAATTGAGCTCTGTGATAAATTGCGACAACTCCCTATCTCTATACAAAAAACTACAAACTGTTTATCTGAAATTAGTGATATACTGTCCCTGAACTGTGCCTACAGAACACTCTAAAAAAGGAGTTCATGTAATATTAATGAAAATCCGTTCCAGGACTGCAACAAATGCAATCTTTAGTAACACACACCTGATCTATGCTTAAAGGTTTTCCCAGCATAGTTTTCCCAGGGGGGTGTGTGGGGGGGGGAGAAATCACACCCTTAACTAACACAGCTATGCAGACAAAATACCTAGTGTAGATGCAGTTTAAAAGCAAATAACTGCTTTTACCAGTATGGCTTTTATTTGTTCAGCGAACAAAAGAACTCATTAGTACAAACTGCATCCCCACTATAAGGATTTGCTCACAGCTATACCAGCAAACCCCGTCTACTGTAGACAACACCACAGAAAGCAAGTTCATTGACAAATAAGCCAGCAGGTTTGGTTACCCAGCAGGACAGGAAGAGTGGAAGAGCCCATAAGAACTGGACACAATTAGGCTTTAGCAGCTGGCAAGCTGCCATAAGCAAATACTGAGAAGGAGAGGATTTTTCTCTATTCTTTAACTTCAAACGTAAATGTCATTAGCTTTTGCCATACAGACTGAGTTTTACACTTTTGAGAAGGAGGTATTGTTTCTAGTAATTAGTCACCTTTTAGGTTTAAGCAATATCTGATTTAGGCCTCATCTGTACAAGAAAATCTACACTGATTTAACAAAGTCAAGTTTACAGATTGTTCTAGTTCAACCATGGAAAACCTCCATGTAAATGCACTTAAACCATTTTAACCCTCACTTAAACCTGTTTCACTTACATCAATTAACTGACACAAGCTAAGTTGACTCAAGCACATTTAAGGGTTTTGCACTGATTAAATAAATCAATTTTAAATCAACTTTATTACACCAGTTCAGCTTCTCAAATAGACATGGTCTTAGGGCATGGCTACACTTGCAGATGTAGAGCGCTTTGAGTTAAACCAGCCTTCGTAGAGCGCAGTAGGGAAAGCGCTGTAGTCTGTCCACACTGACAGCTGACAGCACACTGGCGTGGCCACATTAGCAGCTATTGCAACGGCCACAGAGAGCAGTGCATTGTGGTAGCTATCCCAGCATGCAAGTGGCTTCAACGTGCTTTTCAAATGGGGAGGGAGGGGTGTGGAGTGTGACAGGGAGTGTGTTGTGTGTCTGGGGGGGGGAGAGAGTGGGTTTTTGGGGGGCTGAGAGCATGTCAGCATGCTGTCTTGTAAGTTCAGACAGCAGCAGCCCCCCACCCCGCCTCTCTCTCTCTCTCTCACACACAGCATTCCACAAGGATGGTTGCTTTGTCTCAGAGCAGATCAGCATGCCTGCTGTCGGAGCTTTCAAAGGGCATATCCAAAACAATGACAAGAGTGGCCACTTGACTTAAGGGAATTATGGGATGTTTCCGGAGGCTGATCAGAGCACAGTAATGCAACACCTTGTTCACACTGACACTGCGGCGCTCCAGCGGGGGCACATCAAACATTATTCTACTCGCCAAGGTGGAGTACCAGTATGGACGGGTGGTGAGCTAGTGTGCCCGGGGCTCCTTTAATGCGCTGTAACTCGCAAGTGTAGCCAAGCCCTTAGTAGAAGACAATCCAGCCCAGCACACAAACAGGTTAAGCTTTGATCTCAATCATCTCTACCAATACAAAATAGGAAGAGTTTTCCACCTGTCCTCCAAGGTTGAGCACCTAGATTTTGGGAGTAGGGGCTTATCCTACTCCTTATCAGTCTCAGGGTGTTTAATTGTTTTTCAAGCCTTGATTTTAATGTACTTACAGTGATGTAGATGTGTTGTGCAAGATACACAATGCTTGGTATGTTTGCCCAGGTGTTATGGATATCATCCTATTGTATGTAACAAAGAGGACAAGCAGAGAGAACTGTAGCTTGCCTCCATTTGGGATCGTTTTTAAGACAGCATCACCACCACAAACCCTGAATGTAGATACTCTCCAGTGGTGGAAAGCAGGACTCCTAACAGTGCACCTTATTCCAGTTTCAAACCAGGGTCAATCACACCAAAGCAGTGTAGGCTTATACTGAAGGCTTATATTGGAGAAGCTGCACCACTGCAAAAATCCTTAACCCAGGCAAGCAACCTGCCACATAGGAGGGAACTGAGGTACAGTGCAGGAGACTATTCTGATGCAAACATTTAGATCAATACTGCAGTTCAAGCACATATTAGGCAGTGTATTAAGCTGCATGTTTATTACACCTCCAAGTCTTTATGAGTCAGGTTATAGGGCAAGGGCAGGGGCAGGCAAACTTTTCGGCCTGAGGGCCGCATCGGGTTTCAGAAATTGTATGGAGGGCCGGTTAGGGGAGGCTGTGCCTCCCCAAACAGGCAGGCATGGCCTGGCCCCTGCCCCCTATCTGCCCCCCCCCCCCACTTCTCACCCCTGACGGCCCCCCGGGACTCCTGCCCCATCCAACACCCCCGTTCCCTGACAGCCCCCACGGACTCCTACCCCATCCACCCCCCCTGCTCCCTGACAGCCCCCACGGACTCCTACCCCATCCACCTCCCCTGCTCCCTGTCACCTGACTGCCCCCGGACCCCCCTCCCCTAACTGCCCCCGCCGCCCCAACCAACACCCCCACCCCGGGACCCCTGCCCCATCCAACCACCCCTTCTCCCTGACCGCCCCCGGACCCTCTGNCCGCCCCATCCAACACCCCCTCTCCTTCCTGACTGCCCCCCCCGGGACCCCTGCCCCATCCAACTACCCCTCTCTGTCCCCTGACCGCCCCCGGAACCCCCACCCTTAACTGCCCCCAGCCGCCCCATCCAACCCCTCCTCTCATTCCTGACTGCCCCCCTGAAACCCCTGCCCCATCCACCACCCCTGCTCCCTGACCACCCCTGGAACCCCGCCCCCATTCAACCCCCCTGTTCCCCGCCCTCTGTCCACCCCAACCCCTATCCACACCCCCGGCCCTTGACCACCCCCCGAACTCCCCTGCCCTCTATCCAACCCCCTGCCCCCTTACTGTGCTGCCTGGAGCACCAGTGGTTGGCGGCGCGGCTGCACCATGACAGGCAGCCACACTGCCTGGCTGGAGCCAGCCACGCAACGTGCAGCACAGAGCACCGGTTCAGGCCAGGCTCTGCAGCTGCGCTGCCCCAGGAGCTCGCCGCCCCACGGCCCAGAGCATTGTGCCGGTGGTGCAGTGAGCTGAGGCTGCAGGGGAGGGGGAACAGCAGGGGAGGGGCTGGGGTCTAGCCTCCCGGGCCAGGAGCTCAGGGGCCGGGGAGAACGGTCCCGTGGGCCATTGTTTGCCCACCTCTGTTACAGGGGAATAAAACTTGTATCTTTATAAATGTACTTGAAGTCAGTACTAGACTTATATTGCAAGTACACGGATTTTCTAAAAGTGAGCTTTATTTTGTTGTAGTGGAATCGTTTGTACATAATTTACAAGTGAAGTATTAAGAAAAATAGTTACACAATTTACACTGATAGTCAAAAGAAGCAGCAAGCTAACACATTATAGCAAGCAGCATTTACTAAGTCCTTGAACTATTGCACCAAGAGAGCCACCCACATTTTTTACATATGTTACTAAATGTCAGCTATTGAACCAAGTTCTCTCTGCTAACAGGGCTTTGTACAGATAAAAAGTTGCAGCAGCAGCTGCACTTTTTCTCCAAGCGCTCACCATGTGTTTAAAGGACGATCTTACTGATTCTTGTTTAAATGCAGTTTGTCTTTATCCATCTCCAAAGTCCTTTAACAGAAGATGAAACTTCAAGTGAATACAGCTACACACAGCTCTTAAATTGGCTTCACCACATCAATAAAAATTGACTGAGGAAGTAAAACACGGGTGTTTATACTTGTACTTGCAAAAATATACCTACATACTTGTCCTCATACAGCATGCAAAAATGGTTTCAACACAACATTTCTCAAGGACCATGGCGTGATATTTATTCTTACTCAAGTTGATTAGTTTAATGCTACTTGACAACCTCATGTTATACAAACAGGCAGGAGATGTTATTCTCTAGTGCAGGGGTCAGCAACCTATAGCACGCGTGCCAAAGACGGCACGCGAGCCAATTTTTAATGGCACGCTGCTGCCTGCCGGAGCAGTGGGCCATTAAAAATCCTGCCTAGCCGGCCCGCTCTTCTCCGCCTCCCCCTCCCCCGCTGGGGCAGGGGGCCAATGGCCCCACTCTCCCGGCGCGGCAAGCCGCGGGGTCCACGCTCCCAGGCCAGAGCGCCGGGCCGAGCGCAGCAAGCCGCCGCCCCCTCCCCCGCCTTCCTCCCTCCCCTGGAGCCATGCTGCTGCTGCGCGCGCAGCGCTCTGGGGGCCGGGGCTGCGCGCTCCCGCGGGGCAGTGTTTGGCTCCCGGGGAGGCAGACACTCTCCCCTGGAGCCATGCCGCCCCGCGGGCAGCGCTCGGAGGGGCGGGGCTACCCGCTCCCATGGGGCAGCGCTAGAAGCCTCATGGTAAGGGGGCCGGGGGGTCGGGTAAGGGGCCGGGGCAGTCAGGGGACGGGGGGGGTGGATAGGGGGTGGGATCCCGGGGGGTGGTTAGGGGCAGGGGAGGTCTCTGGAGGGGGCAGTCGGAGCAGAGGGGGTTGGAGGGGGCAGTCGGGGCACAAGCGGGGGCAGGGCCTTGGGGAAGGGGGGGGTGGAATAGGGGCACACACACCCCAGTCCCCTGCCCTGATCCCCCCCACACACACACCCCAGCCCTCTGCCCTGAGCCCCGCACTCCCACCAGGCCCATGCCCTGAGCCCCCCTCATACACACCCAGCCCTCTGCTTGACTCCTTCACATTCCCCCCCCCCATGACCCCAGCCCTGACTCTGGCACCCCACACCTACCCAGCCCCCCCACCCCCTGCCCTGACACCTGCACCCCCTCACATGCCCCCAGCCCTCTGCCCTGACTCTTGCACCCCCCACACACTCCACCCCCCCACATCCTGACTCTTGCACCCCCCGNCCTTGCCAGCCGGGGTCCCGGCTGCAGGCCCCACTCAGCCCGCTGCCGGCCTAGGTGAACAGAACCCCAGACCAGCAGCGGGCTGAGCGGGCCGGCGCCGTAAGATCAACATTTTAATTTTAAATGAAGCTTCTTAAACATTTTGAAAACCTTGTTTATTTTACAATACAACACTAGTTTAGTTATATAATATATAGACTTATAGAGAGACCAACTAAAAAAAACATTAAAATGTATTACCGGCACGCGAAACCTTAAATTAAAGTGAATAAATGAAGACTCGGCACACCACTTCTGAAAGGTTGCCGACCCCTGCTCTAGTGTGTTCTGGAAAGATGGTAAACTCAGTAACCAGTCCATCCTTTAGCAATACCTTTCCGCACTTGATTTTGCTTCTTCAGCTCCTGGCTTCCCCTTCATATTTCCTTCTTCATTAATTGGTACAGTCATCACATTGCTAGACTCAGCCCTGCCAGTTGCTTAGACTTTGCAATCTTTAGTTGCATTACCCTAGCAGTCAGACTGATAAAATGAAAAATGGTTCCCTCTATGTCCTTTTCACCCATGTTGTACCTATCCCTCTTCCACAGAGTGCTCTGCATTTTCCATCACAACATATTGCTTAATAACCTCTAAATTTCTTATTCCCTATGTCTTAATCAGTTTGTTTGCATGCGCTCCAGATAGAATGCTCCTTTATCTTTAAACGCCACTAGGTATGCACTTTAATACAATCTTTGCTGCTCTACTGCACAGTATGTTCAGACAAATTTCTTAAGTACTAGTAACCCATCTTTCCATTTCCACCCCACCATGTTGTCTCATTTGAGTAGCTTGACATTTCACCTACTCTAGTTTTACATCAATATGAAATTTGTTACCAAGGTCACTATTTTACATGTACTTTATAATCACTGGCACAACACACCTGATCAAGAATTCTTTGGACTTTTATTCCTATGTACAAGAGAATTGTCTTTGCAGAGACAAATCAAAACTTTTAGATAATGGAGCCAGGCAACAGGCTCTGGAGTTTTCAGTCAGGATTCCCAGATACTGTGTGTACACACCTCATAGCCTGCTACCCAGCTTCCTCAGTTGAGAGAGACAGATGAAGAGCTTATTAGAGACGCAGTCTTGGATTCTTTCCCTCCCCTGCTGCTGAAGAGCTCATGAACTCTGCAAGAGCTTAAATCTGCAGCTGAGAGGAAGGCTAGGAAGAAGGAATGCAGTTCTTCTAAATCAGTTACACTTGGAGAGGCCAAATGGTTGATTATTAAAACCCCTCAGGACTTTGATGCTCTTCTACTATAAGGTCTAGGAAGTCTAACCCACTTGTTGGCTATTTCACTTATGCAGGCTGATGGGAGCAGAGAATTCCAAACTGCAGTCTGCAATGAGCTGACTACTTTCCAACATCTGAATTTCAGCAGACAAACAAACACGTTATTTTCCTAATATTAGTTTTCTAGATCAATAGTTGCTGTAGTGGCCGGAGGGAGGTTATGTGATCACAAATCAGAGGGAAATTGGCTGCACAATCAGGACTAAAAGGGAGGTGGGTGCATCTCTATTAAGATGTGGTCCACATTAAGAAAAAGTTAGAGAATCTCTAGAGTAGATCATATTCAGAAGCAGTCCATGCAAGTGATATATTTAATATTTCTGAATAAGCAAAAGATTCCAGTGATTTGATGCTAAACTAAAATGAACTTTCCAGAAGTACAAGTGTAATAGCAAATACTAGCCTAGAAGAGGGCTATTGAGCCTGTGACCTGCATAATTACAGTATTCATGAAATCTTTTAACATGATACCACAACTGTGACCCAGAAATCAACACCCTGACCACAAGGGAAAGTGGACAAAGCACAGTTTATAGAGAACTAAAAGAGCGAAATCATGTAAAATTATTTTTGAAACAATGGGAGCTGTTCTCTGTACAGTACTATAGCTGATAATGTAAAGATCAGGATGCCATTTATAGAGATGCTATCAAAGGCAATGGTACTGTTTTTTTGGTTTTTTTAATAGTCTCAACCACAGTTTTAGCCACCTAGGCAGGAGCTGAAAAAAGAAGGCTATTTGGAACAGTAGCCTCTGAATGCAGTCTGTGCTTCCAGAGCCAGATGCACAGCAGGCCAGCCCCACTGTGCTGCCCAGAAAGTAACAGCTGGCAGCAGAGAGCTTTTAGTGGTTCTGTCAACAGCGAGGTTGTGGAGGGAAGTCTTTCCACCTTGCAAACACAGACTAAGGATCTGCACTAGACCACATAGGGATTGTTAGTCTCAAGTCACTTCTGGTATTTGAGATACCTTCCTCTTTATGAACTAAAAATAATTTGCAAGATGCCCAGTTGAAGGGCTGAACCCCTGCCATGTAAAATAACCACTTAATTTGTGAAGAGGGGAGAGACATTTCAGTGCTGAGCACCATACAATGGAGGCCACAGAAAACGCATAGAGAAGAGATTAAGAATAAACTCCCTGGCTGGGAAGTTATGGCAGGTTTAGATACAGTGGGTTTTTTGGGGAAGTAGGAAGGAAGAGAATGCCTGGCTCCTCCTTGCAAGGGAATCCACGCAGGCACTGGCAGCAGCAAAGTAAGACTATAAATATACAGAGGACTAGTTTTAAAGACTTATAGTTATACAATTTCCACCCTACCTTCAGAGAGTCTAGGTGATGCCTGCTGCTCACCGAGGTGTATGCAGAGATAAGAAAAAGGTCATGCTGTCATCCATCCCATTTGGTAAAACTCAAGCTAGCCTAGGGATTGTCTTCTTAGGAAAGTTTTTACCAGATATAGCAGTATTATTTACATTTACACCCTAAAGCTCACCCAGTTCAGCACTCTGGACTTCCAATTTAGAAGGGGAGGCAGAGTAGAGCCACAAACCCATTTGTTCATTGAAAGGTACATGCAATGAGCCTGCATATTGCACCTTCTCTATTCCATGTTTCTCGTCTGTCCCTCGTAATGAGAGAACTGCCTCATTTCAGACCCAGTTCTCCTCTGACACTGATGTTCAGGTCTAATGGGCAGCTGACCTTGAGAAATCCTCTCCCCAGTGGCTGGTAGGAGCCCTTCCGAGGGGAGAGGAAGAGAAACACCCCGTCGGTTCCTGCAGAACCTGTTTCCATTGTGACAAGTGTCAAGTTCTGATGGCTCCAAACCTACCCGCCGCTGCGTGTGAAATGCCCGCGGCCCATCCCCCAGCCTTGTCTTCCTGAATCTGCAGGCAGCCGGACTCCTGGCCCCGGCCGGGCTGCCCAGGGAGGAGTTTCTGAGCCCGGGGGGGCTCCCCTGACCACCTAGCAGCATGAGCAGAGCGGGTGCGCGGCCACCGCCCGTGCTCGGGGGAAGGGGGGATCCAGGGGCTGGCCCGCTGGCTCCACAGGGACGAGCCCGGCTGCCTGCGCCGCCCCGCCAGGCTGGCAGCTCCGGACGGCGCCGCCCCCGCTTCGGGCTCCAGCCCCGCGCTCGCCCGCACTCACCCCCGCTCCGGCAGCCCGGGCCCGCCAGCTTGCGGCACTCGGACGGCGGCATCTCTCGCGCGCCCGGCCCCGGCGGCTGATGCTGCCCGTAAGCGGCGCCGACAGACTGCACTAGGCTCGCGACGCGCTGCGGCGGCGCCTGCGCCACGTGACCGCCCCTCCGCCCAGCCCCGTCACGTGACGCGCGTGTGCCGGCCGCCGTCCATGACACTAGAGGCAAGGCCGCTGGGGGCAGGAGGGGGCTGGTCCCTGTTATGCGCCTTGGGAAGCCCTCCCCACTCCCCGCTCTCCCTGGGCTTTGGGGAGACGGAGGCAGCGGGGGACGAGAGATTCCCCTAGGGGAGAGCAGGGTGTGACAAGGCACAGCCACCGTCTGGGGGTTCCGTGCCCACCCCAGAGAGGGGCCCCATCGTGCTAGGGGCTGCACAGACACACAGGACTAGGAGGGGGAGGAGGAATCTCAAGGATAAGCCCCATGTTACAGATGGGGGAACTGAGGCACAGAGAGAGACCACGTGATTTACCTGCTCTGGCACAGGAAGGTGTGGCAGAGCTGGGAACTGAACACAAGTCTCCAAATCACAGTCCAGGGGTTTAGCCATAAGAGCACCCACTCTCCCCAGGAGAAGAGACAGCAGTGGGTCGGGTGTTACCTCTCTCTCCGGGCTATGACCTGCTCTCTGCTGCAGAGGGGCAGGGAGAGAAGGAGCCTGAGCTCCTGCCGCTCTATTGTGATGAGTCAACTTGTTTGAAGTGAGAGGAGACAAGAAAATCATTGTAACTTATACACCTCTTAGCTGAGGTTGCGGAAGGCGAGCACAATCAGGGAAATAATGCGACCAGACTTTCTTTGAACCAAAAACTGCTCTTGATAAGGTGGCTTCAGAGTTTCTTGACAAGGTGCAGAGTTATCAGAACAACAGAGTAGAACTTTTTTTTTTTTTTAAAGAAGGGATATGCCCACCCGTGGATCATCAGAGCTTTGTTTTAAAGGGGTAAGATTGCCAACCCTTTGGGACCCAACTTTTCTGGGGAGCAATTGGCTATTTATTCAGCATGGAAAATTAATCTCCATCTAGTAATTCCAGGGATAGCTCAGTGGTTTGAGCATTGGCCTACTAAACGCACAGTTGTGAGTTCAATCCTTGAGGGGGCCATTTGGGGATTTAGTAGGGAATTGCTCCTGCTTTGAGCAGAGGGTTGGACTAGATGACCTTCTGAGGTCCCTTCCAACCCTGATATTCTATGATTCCACCATGCATGCTGGGAAACAGACATGTGCCATCACATAATTAGTTCCTAATATGATTTGGGGAGCCTGGGTTCAGAAGAGAACTTTGCTTTTTACAGACCAGCCAAAGAAAAATAAGAGCCGCCTACAGTAACCAGACACTTTAGAGGACCAGAGTGGTGAAGAAAGGAAAGTAATACTAGAAGGGATGGGTAGAAAGGAAGAGGCAACTCTGGTCTTGGTCCCTAGCAAAAAAAAAATGCTATTAAGGAAGAAAAAACAGTAGTTCTCCCTCCAGGTCCTCTCAAGATCTTTCATTGTCCCCAGTGACATCTTTCCCCATTACTGAACTTTCTAGATGTGTATCCCAAGGCGTATTTACCTATAATTTATCCTCCCTTCATTGATTCACTCTGCTGAATCCTTCCTAATTTCACTCCAACTCCTCCTTGCTTTCAAAGTTCTTCATTGTGTTGTCCCTATTTTCACATCTCCTCTCCTTCTATTCCTTTCCATACACACTTCATTCTGCTGTCTGCTTTTCACCTTTTCTCACGAGTCCCTTATACCTAGAACAAGGCTCATACAGTGCATCTAGCAACCTTACTTGCTTTAGATTTTGCTTCTTTTCACCAACTGTCCTCCTCCCATCAGATACTCCCAGTGCCAGTTCCTACCTTTCCATGATGTTACTCCATTTTAATTTTTTTAATCAATTCAAATTATAAAGTTTCCACCTCCTTAGTATATTTGTTCTGTTTCTGGAGGTTCCAGATCAAAATCTTCTCTTTTACCAGTAGGCTCATGAAATAAAATAAAAAAATAGAAAATCTTTCTTTGCAGTTTCAAGCTAGAGAGGGTCAAGTCTACAGATATGAATTCCAGAGAATTCAGAAAGGCTCAACTACCAGAAATGGATCATGAGAGGAATTAACGTTACAGGACTTACTAAGGACCAGCTCAGCAGGATTTGTTTAAAAGTCCTCAGGTAAAGTGGATGGCTAATGGGTTACAATCTATACCCAGAAACAGTGGGGCATTTTGAGCTCAGGAGATGGTCAATCCTTGGCAAGAAGCAGACCATGCTCCATGATTGGAAGCAACACAAACACACCAAAGTCATGTCAACAAGGCAGATGTATCAGAGGTAACCAGAGCTGAAGGTGGATGAGCCAACGCAGCTGTTACTGTTGACTGAGCAGCAGAACAGATATGACATGGTGCTCAGATGCTGCGGTGATGGACGCATTATGAGAAGTAGTCACAAGAGCTGCATCTAGAAAGGAAGAAGCAGAGTGGCAAGAGAGACTGACTCTCTTGCATAATCAGAAGCAGCAGTAGCAGGAACTGGAGTGACAGTCCCCGGAAGGATTAGGGGTGGAGAACACAAATTTGTGGTAGGATCCATGATTAAAGCAACCCAGACATGTGCTGTTACACAAGTTATTCACAAAGTCAGCATCTTCATCAGTCAGGCTGGTGCCTTCTTTCATAATCCCCATTTCATAATGGTTAATCAGTCAGTTTTGCTCTCCCATTCATACTAATTTTGCCTGAGGATGCCAGGTGTATGTTAAATTCTGTTAGGTAAAAGCATACTCAGCTCATATTCTGACAACTTTCTTTTGAATCATTATTTCTACAGTTTTTTCTAATCTGACCAGTTCTTCCCTACTTCTTAATTTCAGATGTTTAATCAACTGTTAATAGCTCTTTTAGCTCACATCACATAAAATACTTCCATGGTTCCTGGATTATCACTTTATTAATAGTATTGATAAATTGTTGTTTTTATTAGTGTCATCCACTACAGGGTCTTTAAGAGACTTACTATTCAGTTCCCAAGATCCCTGATAATTATAATCTGCCCAGACCAATTGTTTTAGTATACTCCAGAGTAGCTCATTAGTGGATCATGTGATCTTCCCTGTGTCAGGGAATTAGAAATCAAAATTAGAAAAGATCTAATCTAAACAGAACCCAGTATAAAATACATTAGATAAAGACTGTCAAAAATATTAAAAAATCCATGTGGATTGAGTAATTTCTCTGCATCTTAGACCCATATTTAACGTGATAGCAGAGCTCTAATCCCCATGTGAAGAATGATTACACTCATTGTAATTACATTAATTTTAGAGATTGAATTCTACTATGTGAGTTTTCACAAAGCCTCATTCTTCTGCTGGAGGATGGGGGGAATGGATTTTACCCCAGTGGAACTGGCAGCATGACTTCCAAATGAGATGTTCCGCAAGAGGCTCCCCAGCTGGCTGCCATCCACACACTTGCCCATCGCCAGGGATGCATGTTTTCACAGCACTCAAAAGGAAGCCCTACAGACAAATAGCAGTTCGGTAACTTCTCAAAGCAACCCTTTGTCAGTATGGCTCACAGTGGAACTTGAGATCCTTACATGCCCAACTAATGAAATTCAGGGAGATGAAGCATCAATCTAACATATGCCCCTCACCCAAGCCTTTCAGACTTCAGGAGTGAAGATAAGAGACGGGGAATTTTGAACTACAAAAAGGGCTTTCTTTAAATCTGTCTGTTTTGTGGGCTCCACTCTCCCTAACAGTTAACAGGGACTCGGGTCCTCCTAAAAAAGGAGGGGAAACATCCCCTAAGAGAACTCAAAATCTTTTTTTTCTCTACAAAATTCCTAAAGTATTAACAATTATCTCTAGTTAAAGGGCAGGAAAACTGACCCTCTAAAAGGGAGAGGACCAGAGGAAGCTCCAACTTGCTCCTTCTGCAACTAGAAGAAACTGAATCGGGTGAGGCCTTATCTCCGTACCATAGTGTTTTGTATAGGGCACTTCATGGTTTAAGGTCTGGTCTGCAGAGCCCTAATGGTCAGAATATTCTAGAGGATTGCAGGTTTGTATGGAGTAAATGAGCACTTTCCAAGTGTGGGGATCTGGACTGATAGTCCTCAAAGGAAAATGAACATTTTATTTTGTTGGCCAGCCAGAATTTTTCTCTTTGCTGCTGTATCTTGGCACATATAAATGCTGTTGTTGTTTTTCTTGATACCTGCAACTAATTGATGTTTTGATTAGGTCAGATGGATCCAAATATCTATGAACTCAAGGTTGACACCTGAGATGCATCCACAGCGAAGTCACAGGAACTGACGAAGGAGGTAGGAAGTTAGAGCACGAGCTGCTATGGCTGAGAAGATACCCTTTCTGGGACACTCAGATATTGTGGAAATAAAAGCATAATATGAAAGTTTAGATTAGATTTACAATACATTGTATAGTTGTGTAATGATGTGCAGTGACATATGTTAAACAGCACATCGACTTTGAATATGCTATTGACTATTGAATATACTCCTGAAAAAATTAAACAGAATCTGTGCTTTACTGTTTTGCTATATGCAACATCTTTGTAATTTTTGTTTACTGAAAAGGTCAAGCTAACTCTTTGCCATAATTAATTTTTGGGGGGGGAGGGGAGTGGGGCGGGGGGGAGATAGGAAGCAAAGCCTTTCCTTTGAGTGCAACTCCCTGAATGTCAAGCACAGAAGACAGCTGATGGACAGGTATCCTGGGATTAACAGTGTCGAATGTCGTTGATAAATCCAACAAAATTAACACATCATAAGCCATTATACTCAGTAATGAAGAGGTTGCTCCTCACAGACCTTAATCGAGGCTTTTTTGGTTGAATGACCAGCTTTGCACCCAGACTAATCAGGAAGGGTCAGACATGTCCTGATCTTGAATGGTAGTATTTGATTAAGGACAACATGCCCACACTCAAATAGTTTAGGGATAAATGTATCTTGTAATTTCATCTCAACCCAGTGAATCTCTCCTTGAGCCCATGGGGAAGGAGGCATGTGGCCAGATACTCTGCCTTCTTTTGCTTGAGACTGTGCTTAATCCTGGTTTTGCTTGACAGGCTTGTGAACCTGGGCAAACCTGGGCTATTTTCTGTTCTGATTTGGACTTTTTTTGCACAGTTTGATTGTTAAAACACAATCAAAGATTTTAAAAAGTCAGAAAGATCAGAAGGAAAATTGCCTCTTTCCTCTTAGTTATCTACCTCCACAACTCTATCAGTAGATTCTTCCCACCTATATTTCTGCTCCCAGATGCTAAGGTATTATAATAATAACTAGCTCTTATATAGCATTTTCATCCATAGTGCTCCAAGTGCTTTACAAAGGAGGTAAATATAATTGTCCCCCTTTTACATATGAGAAAATTGAGGCATTAAGTAGCTTACTCAAGGTCATCAGTGGCTAAGGCAGGAATAGAACCCAGGTCTCCCAAGAACTAAATTGGTATTCTAGCCTAGGTCATACAGTCTTTTATTGGGATGAGACACTCTGACCATGACATGTGTGGAGGGGAGAGGGCAGGCCTTGAGGTCCTAAAGCCTAGAAACTCACTAATGGAAGCTTTAGAAATGTGATGAATTAGATACAAAATTCAAAGTCAGGGGAGATCTTTAATGAACAAGATGTGTGATTTTATATTTGCACTTTGGTAAGCCTTATTCAAAACTCTCATATTATATCCACACTTTTTGTCTGAAAGCACCATAGGCCAAGACTCATTACCATTCTGCCATTATAATGTTCCTATTTTCTCAAAAGGAAAGTTTAATTTTGGGGATGAGTTTTGCGTTTTCATGGCACCGACAATGAAGTGAATCCACATAAAAAAGTGTATGTAAAAAGCAGCAGAACAAATGGACCTCCTTGAGAAATGAACTCTGGATTTGACCTGCTTGTTTCATTTAGGCCCCAATCCTATAGACAGTTAATTTAATGTAACTATGCTGATTTACATCAGCTGAGGATCTAGCCCTGCATTTCCACAGCAACTTCATTGTGTGGAGACTGTTTTATGTACATACACTATTGAATGTAGCCTCACAACATCCCTGTAATGGGAGTACTCCTTGGTAATGGTAATACATTTTTTTAAGATAACAGGAAATGCAGAAATCACATTGTTTTCTAGAATCAGATTCTAATGCAGGGGTCGGCAACCTTTCAGAAGTGGTGTGACGAGTCTTCATTTATTCACTCTAATTTAAGGTTTCGCATGCCAGTTATACATTTTAACATTTTTAGAAGGTCTCTTTCGATAAGTCTATAATATATAACTAAACTATTGTTGTATGTAAAGTAAATAAGGTTTTTAATATGTTTAAGAAGCTTCATTTAAAATTAAATTAAAATGCAGAGCCCCCCGGACCGGTGGCCAGGACCCGGGCACTGTGAGTGCCACTGAAAATCAGCTTGCGTGCCGCCTTTGGCACATGTGCCATAGGTTGCCTACCCCTGTTCTAATGCATAACATCCTTCACTGGGATATACTGTTATTTGTCAGCTACACTAAATAATTCTATAGTGTTCTTTAAAGACTTGATATTACAAGCCTGGTTCTGCCACAGACTTCCTCTGTGATCATGGGCAAGTTATTCTGTGCCTCAGTTCCTCATCTGTAAAATGGGAATAATAATACTTCATTTCTCCCTCCCTTTGTCTGTCTTATCTATTTAGATTGTAAGTACCTGTGGGCAATGACTATGTGTTTGTATATCACCTAGCACAGTGATGCCCCAAGCTCAGCTGCAGCTTCTAGGCACTACTATAATACAAATAAAAAACAATCAAAGCCTATAGAGCTTTAACTATATTCCTTACTTGTGATTTATCAGCGAGATCTATGTGAGGAAAGGCTATTCACAATGGTATCAAAAAGCAAGTTTTTAATAGTTATTAGATTAAATTTAACAATAAAAATGAATTAGAAAATAAATGTTCTAAATTGAACAGAATATTATCTGGAGCTGTGACCTGTTTGGGTACTATTGCTTCTTTTTAACTTATTAACTGTTTATTAGGATTTTAAAAACTTGGGATCCGAATTTTTGGGGATATTGAAAACAGCAATAAATACGAATAACATTACCTTTGTGTTGATTGTTTCAGAGCGGAATTATTAGACAATTACATCAATGGCTATAGGAAGTTGGCATTAAATTATTTTAAAAGGTCAAATTCTGAATGAAATTAAAAAGCCCAAGGAAAATCATGAAAATAAAAGATAAAAGATAAAACCAGTACTATGCTGACATTACAATTGACATTAGAATACTACATAATATATTTGGGCATAAGCTTTCGTGGGCTAGAACCCACTTCATCAGATGCATGGAGTGGAAAATACAGGAGCAGGTATAAATACATGAACAGATGTGAGTTGCCTTACCATCTGTTTATGTATTTATACCTGCTCCTGTATTTTCCACTCCATGCATCTGATGAAGTGGGTTCTAGCCCACAAAAGCTTATGCCCAAATAAATTTGTTAGTCTCTAAGGTGCCGCAAGGACTCCGTTGTTTTTGCTGATACAGACTAACACGGCTACCCCTCTGAAACCTGACTACATAATATGCTATGCAAGCTGTGATATGCCCCCTGGTGGTCATAAGGCTGTAAAGCTCAATTGTTTATTTCAATCAAGAGAATAGGAATGCAATATGGGAACAGGCATAATGAACTGATCATATATGGATACACCAAGAAATGACAACAAAAATACAGGTAATGGATACGAAGTATAAATATTAATTAGAATGTACAGAAGAGCCAGAGAGATGAGGGTGCTTAGCAACAATAACACTTAGGTCCTGAGTCTAATTTACACTAAGCCCGAGCAGTGTAAAAGGGCCTTAGTGTAAATGAGAATTAAGCCTCGAGTATTCATATAAAAATCTTATTTGTTCACAGCTTAAATGTGCAAACATTTAAGTGGCTAATGTTTAAAATCATAATTCTTATTAGATACCAATATCAGTTATTAGCATCTGGAAAATTAAGTTGTTGAAAGAAAAAAGTGGCAACAATGTACTGGTTTCAAGAATCAATATTATGCAAGAGAGTCAAAGTCCTTTTGAGATCTTGGAAAGAGAGAGGGAGGAAGAAAAGAAAAGAACTAGGATGCGATCAATGACTGAGTCACAGGCTAGGATGCTATACAAGCACAGACCACTATGGATTTGCCTCCTCATCAGTGGAGATATTCACCAACTTTAAGTGACAGTTCAGGGCGGTGGCAAATGGTACTGTAGGAACACCACGACTGTTCTGGAGACAGCAGCTACTTAAAACAGGTTGTAACTGAAAGTGTCTAGTGTGGAGGCAAGATGGGAATCAAAGGCGTGTGGTTTTGGGGTTTTTTTTTAAGATGCAAGATCCCACAAATCACCAAGGCTAGAACAAAGTGCTGTTCGACACTGGAACTTCAGGATACACTACTTTCCTTTGCTAGCTCTTGAGATAGTATGACTTTCAATGCTCACTGGTTCCTTGGACCAGGCAGAAATGTATTACAAACCATTTACAAGACTAGTTTGGCTAGTTTCATAATCTTAAACCATCATCCCTTCTGGAAATCTGTGAAGGAGAAAACACATATCATGGCACGTGACTAAAAGAAAATGTGGCATGTGACCCCTCTACCAATCAGGGTGGGTTTCGCCCCCATAGAACCATCCTGAGAGGCAGGGGCGGCTCCAAGCACCAGCGCACCAAGCGCGTGCCTGGGGTGGCAAGCCACGGGGGGCGGCGTGCCGGTTGCCCTGAGGGCAGCAGGCAGGCTGCCTTCAGCGGCATGCCTGCAGGAGGTCAGCCGGTCCCGCGGTTTCGGCGGCAATTCGGCGGCGGGTACGCCGAAGCCGCTGGACCGGCGGACCTCCCGCAGGCATGCCACCGAATCCACGTTACCAGCAGACCTCCCGCAGGCGCGCCGCTGAAAGCCGCCTGACTGCCGTGCTTGGGGCGGCAAAATACATAGAGCCACCCCTGCTGAGAGGAGATTTGATCAATTGGAGGGAGTTCTGGGGTGTGTGCTCCATCCGGAAGTGGGTCATGTGACTCCTCTAAGAAGTCCCACCACTATCCCCTACCAATCAGGATGGGTATCAGCTGCAGAGGACCTTCCCGAGAGCGGAATTGACCAAATAGGGCAGGTTCTGGGGTGGGATGACCCGCCCAGAAGAGGGTCATGTGACCCCTCTAAGAGCTCCCCCTACTACCCTCTACCAATCAGAGCACAGCACCACCCCTCGTAACTCTCAGCGCCGCGCGGAAGACGCCATCTCATTCAAAGAACATGTGTTTTAGAAATCGTGGAAACGCTGAGAGGAAACATGGACTCCTTCACCACCCCTGGGAGAATTTGTTTTAGCTTTGAGGGCATTCAACCGGCTGCCAAGAAAGCACTACAACAGCAACAGTTCCGAGGAGGAGGGGGGAGCAGCCGAGGGGAGCCCTTTGGCAGAGCCATTGATGGATACGCTGGAACCTGACCCCGAAACCCAACCGCTTGTGAGGAAAACTGATGAGCATGACGGCCTTTGGTCCAGCCTGGAGGAGGAAAGCGACTGCAGCTTGTGGGAGTCATCGGCAGACAAGGTGAACAGAAAAGATGTTGCACAGGTAAATGAATGATTAAGAAGTGACGGTCGAGGATGGGGTGTTATGAGGTAGGAAGCGAGCCGGGGTTGCGTAAATCTAAAAAAACAGGCAAGGAGCCATCTTGTTTTTGCTCAATGCCGGTACAAATTGTTGACGAGGACACTGAGGATGATGGCTATATGGATTTAAGGAGGACCCTTGGCATAGGACTAAGAGCCAGTGCCACGTCTTGAGCGTAAAAAAGGCATGCAGTGTATTGTACGTGTTGCTGTTTATGCTGTCCTTACTTACTGCCTTAGGGAGAAGCTTTCTGAAGATTGTGAGGGCTGTGTCATAGACGCACCAGGCCAACGGCACCATGACTGTGTGACTTGGCCTTCGGAGGATATAAACTGCAAGCTCCGGGACCTGTGTGTTGACCTGAGTTTGGAAAGCTTATTAAATGCTGTTATTGCCATAGGTTATACTTTGCAATGTCTGTGCCTAACCCAAGAAAATTTAGCACAAGGGATGACTTCGGTAAATGCTGTGCAAAGCACTCGAGACCCTGACAGTGTTTTAAAGAAAATAATCAAACCGGAGGATACCTGCTTAGACTGTTATATTGACCCTCTGGTCCTCACAAAAAGTTACAGAACCCTGCTTAAGAAAAAGACTATTTGTAATGTAACCCTTCTGTCCATCTGAGTTGGCAGCAACAAGGGCCGGGTTCAGTATCTAGGGGTTCCGTTCCAATAACACAAAGCAAAACCGGCTCGAGCCCCCACCCAGTGACCTGGGACAATTACATACCACCCCCTGGGCGCCTCTAAGAGGCAATACTTCCCCTCTCGCAAGCACGGAGTCTGAGTGTAGAAGAAAATGTTTAATAACATGAGGTAAATGACATCAGCATTAAATTGGAAAAACACCACAAACAGGATTCATAACACAAACCATAAGCAAAAGACCCACCCCCAAAGTCCCAAAAGTCCAACACCCCAAAAGTCTCGAGTCCAGCAACCCAAGAATCACCCAAAAATCTCTGTCCCTGGTCAGTGCAGCCCCAGAGTTCAAAAGTTTATCTGCAGAGTCTTAACCCCCACCCCCAAAGCCTGGGGGGCGGGGAGAAAGGGGCACACGGGGTAGTAAGGGGCACCTTACCTGGTCTGAGGCCAACTGCCCCGCCTCTCCATGGGGTTCTGCTGCAGCCTTCACCACGAGCCACTCCACTCCTCCAGCCATCCTGCAAACTGCTCAGCTCCGCTCCCCGTGGGCCGCGCCAACCGTCCCACAAACTGCTCAGCTCTGCTCGCCGTCCTGTGGGCCACACCAACCATCCTGCAAACTGCTCCGCTCTGCCAGCCGCTTAGCAATAAATCTTCAGGCTCCCCCACTAATTAACACAGCACTCAGTAATTTCAGCTCATAGTAGAGGAACCCCAGTGCCAGTGCACCATTGTCCCAAAGTGAATTCAGCTCAGCAGCCTGTAACTAAACTCTTGACAGAATCAAAATTAGCTCTGCTAGTCAACAGTGGAGAGAGAAGATAGTGCAATTGGTGTTTCAGGCCCTCAAAGGGGACCTATGCTATCAAATACACATGTTTATCCCCAACCTCTCTTCAATTCACTGGGTTTTGGAACCCATGTCCCTTGTCTAGCGAGTGCTACTTAGGTGATGGTGAGACCCTCTGACATAAAACAGTTTCATTATCCTTGATTCACATAATCAGGGTAACAACACTTTATTCCTCCTGCCCCAATAACAGAGAAACTGGGGATCCCACAGCAGCCAAAGTGACCATGTTGGGCTGCTGTGGGCTCATGCTAGGCGGGGTGGGTGTGCCTATGCAAACAAGATCAGCCCCTGAAGTTCTTTTCCACACTCGCCATAATTCACCACCAGATGTCAGGGTAGAGCTCATCCTGACTGATTACAGTAAGAAATCTAAAAGGATTAAGTTAGAGAATGGTGAGGGGACAATCAAAATCTAAAAGGATTAAGTTAGAGAATGGTGAGGGGACAATCATGCGATATAAAACTTGGTAGATTTAAATAAAAATATCTGTCGAAAAAGGCTTTGTGACTATCTGTATTTCTGTTAGAAGGTCCTTGTGGCCCTTAAATAAGATAAAAGTTTCGATAGAGCATCTTGATTTGTTTTCAAGGGGCTGTATGTCTTTTAAATTAAAAAAAAAAAAAAAGTTTTCGAGAACCCAGTTCTTGTGTCTTTGTGTAAAGAGAATTAATTACAGCAAAAACCTGAAATGTGTGTAGTAGAATCCTGGCGAAAAACAAAAACAACAATTATGTGTTTAAAATAAAGCAAAAAAGCCACTATATTGTGTATAAAACAGGGATGCTTGAGATGTGTTTGAGTACAATCGAGCAGACTCATTCTGTTGAACTGATGGTTTAACCACATCCCCCACTGACTCTATTACCTTCAAAGAGTCTGTTGGTCTGGGTCTAGATGTGATTATCCACCCTTGTTTCCATCAGAGTTAAAAGTATTAGTGATCAGTAATTAAGTTTGATGGGTGTACACCCTTCATCCCCAGCCCCACCCCAGAGCCTTCACCCCCAGCCCAGAGCCCTGACCCCCTCCTGCACCCCAAACCCCAGCCCTGAGCCCCCCCCAAACCCAGAGCCCCTCCTGCACCCCACCCCCCTCATCCCCAGCCCTGGGCCCCCCAAACCCAGAACCCCTTCCTGCACCCCAAACCCCTCATTCCTGGCTGCAGCCCAGAGCCCTGACCCCCTCCCGCACTCCAATCTCCTGCCCCAGCCCAGAGCCCCCCCCACACCCTGAACCCCTCATTCCCAGCCCCAACCCCAGCCCTCACCCCCGCACCCCAACCCTCTGCTCCAGCCCTGAGCCCCTCCCACACCACACCCCAAACCCCTCATCCCCAGCTCCCTTGGGTCATGGGCATCAACAGTTTTCTTCAACTGAGTCTCCAGAAAAAAAGTTTGAAAACCAATGCTGTAGAAAGGCATTGTTGAGCTGTTAAGAGATTTTCAGAAAAGAAACAAGTATAAGCTTCCCGCCTGTTTTTTTAGATTTACACAGCCCTGGCTCGATTCCTACCCCATAACACCTCATCCTCAACATTACTTCTTAATAATTCATTTACCTGAGCAACATCTTTTCCGTTCATCTTGTCTGACGGTGACTCCCATGAGCTACGGTCACCTTCCTCCTCCAGTGGGGTGGACGACAAGAGACCGTCACGCTCATCCGTCTTCCTCACAAGCAGTTGGGTTTCTGGGTCAGGTTCCAGCGTATCCATCAAAGGCTGGGCCAAAGGGCTCCCCTCGGCAGCATCCTCCTCAGAACTGTTGCTGATGTAGCGCTTTCTCCGCAGGCAGTTGAAGACCCTCAGAGCTAAAACAAATTCTGAAGTTCTCCCAGAGGTGGTGAAGGAGTCCATGTTTCCTCTCAGCATTTCCATGATTTCTAAAACATGCGTTCTTGGAACGAGATAGCTTCTTCCCCTGGGACTTACGAGGGGTGTTGCTGTGCTCTGATTGGTAGATGGCGGTAGGGGAAGCTCTTAGAGGGGTCACACGACCCTCTTCTGGGCGGGTCATCCTGCCCCAGAACCTGCCCTATTTGGTCAAATCCGCTCTCGGGTAGGTTCTCTGCAGCTGATACCCATCCTGATCAGTAGGGGGAGCTCTTAGAGGGGTCACATGATCCACTTCCGGACAGCTCACCCCACCCCAGAACTCCCCCCGATTGGTCAAATCTCCTCTCGGGGTGGTCCTACGGGGGCAAAACCCTCCCTGATTGGCAGAGGGCTATGGGAGGAGTTCTTAGAGGGGTCACATGCCACCCCCTGGCTTCTGGTCATGTGTCCTTCTTGACCCCAGAATTAATACCTCAGAGGAGCGGATTTTAGGACAGGTCAGGGGGCAGGACCAACGTTTGATTGATGGTGACCTTAATCTTACTTCCACCACATTATGGCACAACATTGCCTAAGAGTTGAAATCTAATACCAAACTGGTCATCAAAGAGATTGGTAGGCATTTGTGGTATTCCCCCATTACTCCATGCACTTCACCATTTAGTGTCTAAATCATACATCCTGTTATTCGTCTAATTAATGCTTAATATTCACTTCTTCCATTCTCTGGGCTGGTGTAATTCTTAATGCTCTCACTAGATGGAACTCCAAAACAAGACAGTGGACAACCAAGTTGATGAACAGCATTGACATATCTAGGGAAATATGTCTCCTACTAGCTAGAGAAACTAGGTGGGTAAGGTAATATCTTTTATTGGAGCAACTTCTGTTGGAGAGAGAAACAAGCTTTCGAGTTTACACAGAGCTCAGAATGAGCTTATGTCGTTCTGCTCATGTCAGAATGAGCTCTGTGTAAACTCCAAAGCTTGTCTCTCTCACCAACAGAATTTGCTCCAATAAAAGATATTACCTCACCCACTCTGTCTCTCTAATATCCTAGGACCGACACAGCTACAACAAAACTGAATACATCTCCCAGTAGCTGTTATAATCCCTTCACTTAGTGGAGCCCCATAGCGCTGCATGGTTTGATGTGCAGACAATTTAGTTTTAAAATTGGTTGAATGATGGAAATTGCTGTAAAGGGTTTGGATTTGATGGCTTCCTAGGACTAGTCCATATCTAACTTGTATGATTATTTTATATTGCTACACCGCTACCTCAATATAATGCCACCCGATATAACACGAATTTGGATATAATGTGGTAAAGCAGCGCTCCGGGGGGGCGGAGCTGCGCACTCCGGTGGATCAAAGCAAGTTCAATATAACGTGG